>JBAMJV010008171.1:0-39467 GCA_037951105.1 Echinarachnius parma
AAACCAAACCAAAATTACTTAACTGTTTAGTTTAGTATACACTATAGCATTAAGTACAACATCTAAAAAACAGTAACATGTATAGTGCCAATACTGGGGACCTGCCCCGATGCTTATAAAACTTTAAATCTATTGGTAAATTGTACAATCAAGTGCAACAAATCATACACATTTTATCAGAAATGAAATTCAATTCGAGCGTATTTTCATGTTTATATAATCATAATACTAAGACTCATCGAAATACAAATGAGTATTAGTATACTATACTGCATACAAATTCAATGTCAACAATGGATTATAATGGAAAAATACAAACATTAATGAAACAGTTACAACTGTATTATCATTTGCGTCGAACCCAACCGGAGTTGAAACCAATTCAATGTATTGTTTTAATTATCTAATTCACTTATTAAATTTACTAAATTCCTTAGGTTTATATACTCCTTATCAAAAAAATAAAATGAATTGTGTATTGAAAGCGTTATTGGCAAGTAAACGGCTTTATAACTTATGCTTCAGTAATATGTCCTATATTTAAATTACATTGAATTATAACGCACAACTAGTCAATTGTACAGTATTGGACGTGTACTATGTCCACTTGTTTAATTAATTGGCTACTACGAACGTCGTCTTTTAATATAAAGGCTGCATGTTATTTTTAATCTGATAGCAATGTAATGTTCTTTTTGAAAAATCGCTGGGAATGATTATTATTCTATACATATTATAAGGTTACAAAGGATATATATTACATAATTACAATAATATATTACAATAATATATTACAAAGGATAATAATGAAAGGATGATGGAACAAAGTATTCAATACAGCTTTCCATGTTGTTGGACGAATTTGAATGGAAAATAACGAAATTGAATGCACAATGACGAAATTGATCATCACATTGTACATTGGCAGGAGCGATCGGACGAAATTTAATACGTTTTGACTAAAATGATCGGTACAATAACGAATTGTATTGCGAAAGAACGAAATTGGGTGCGTAATGACGAAATCGAACATTACATATGACCGGCGAAAGATTTTCTGGACGAAATTGAAGTTAGCAATTAATTAAATTGAATGACGATTGTTTGAAATGGATGGGAAAACCTATTTGTCTTAAATGGACTTAGTAACATTGTCCAAATCCTCAAAATCCAATTGGAATTCTAGCGGTTCCCTTTTACCTTATTTTATTCGTAGTAACAATAAAATCATGGACGGGTTTTGGATTTTCGAATTTCCATTTCGTTCAAAAGATATTTACGATTGAAGTGTTCGGATATGAAATTATCTACGGGACCTTTTCAGTCGTGTACAAAGTAAGAGCAATGAGTAAGTGAATATCACTTTGTATTTTCGCTCATTTCTCGGCCAAATAACATCCAATTAACTTGAATTTTTTACACATTACTTTCTGGACATATCAGATCACACCAATAGACATTTTTTATTAACCACGCGTCACTTCTTGCACTTGTCAACAAAGTCACTAGATCCCTTTAATCTCGACAATCATTTATACACAACATACACAACATATCATGAGTTTGGGGAATGGAAAAGTGTAACTGTGTAAAATGTAAAACTGTAAAAATGGGAAAATTTGTGTACAAAACATATGGGGAGTAGTCCACAAACTTATCAGAGAGCGTTGCCAATTTGAGTTCCCCCATAGGAATAAATGGGCATCTTCAAAGAGCCATATTTTTCTTGCTTACGGCCCGATTGTGCTCTAACTTCCAGAGAATATTCCTCCTAATCTCTTCAAGTCTATAAAAGCAACAGTTTGCTTGGGTTTCATTGCCCATTAATTGCACGAGAATGTGCGAGTTGGACCCAGTTTGAGTTTACACGAGGTTATACCGGGGGGTGGGGGGGGGGGGGGGGGGGGGGTCACTCCCAACATGACTGGCTACGCACCCTCGTCTAAATGGAGCGTCGAAAGAGTATCACTATACGGCGTCGTAGACGTTTACTTTAAAAAGGGGTGGGTTTTCAGTATTCATTGAAACAAAATCATAAAAAGGGTACCTTGTCAGGTGCATTTGCAAAGCATTATGCCATTTAGGGGTGTAAACTTACGAAGATGCGATCATGGCGATACGCCAATATTTTAGAGTACATTTCAGAGGTTGATAGACGTGGTGGGCAGCACTTTTATATATGAGGATGAGCCCCCTGGTGGTTATACTCAGAGAATATGGAACATAATTCGTGAACTTGACTTAAAGGTAGTTGAGTTTTGGTAAAGAGAGTACAGTTTTGGTCAAACTGAAGTTAAGTAACCAAAACCTGCACCATTACATTACAAACTAATAGTTATAACTCCACCATGCAAGAAAGGAATACAAAAGTACAAACGACTAAGTAAAAAGCCTGTTATCATTTTAAAAAAGAGTCGTTGAAACTCAAGAGGGCGCTCTCTAAAAACTCGTTAGTTTCAACCATTTAAAATAAAATATTGTGCATGTGAAGTTTTGTTCAAAAAGTAATTAGATAGAGAGATAATCAACAACTATTTAAACACCTCTTTGTAAATTTTTGAAAAGAGGAAGTATTTGTAAAAATTTGTTAACGGCTGGTTACAAATGGTTATGTTTATGGATATTTCAGCCGTTTCTGAACCGATTTTGATCAAATAAAGTTGATTCTGTCATTAAAATCGTATGCTCTTTCAAAGTTGACATTCAGTTTTTCATTATCTCACAAAAAAATTATCTGTGTAGCGCCCTCTATACCAAAACTCAACTATCCCTTTAATCAATATTATACATAATATGCAAGCCTCGGTGAAGCAACTTGCGCAGTCTTTAAGTTTGCAGATAGGACGGAAATGGAACCCGGACTAGGAGACTCGACTGGACAAGGAGGATCGCCTGAATCCCTGAACATGTGGAATCACTCCGACAAAAAATTATCAAAGTGTCAAAAGGACAACTCGCATAAGGTGGCGCTATATACAACAACTTGAATAGAAAGCCACTAATTTCCTTCCCAAACACTAAATTTTCAAATCATTCAATGTTAGCATTCGTTCTCTTCTGGTTTTGAAGTAGCAGCAGCAGCAACCGGGCCAGTCACAGTCACTGAGTTTGAGGAATGGACAGAAAGTTGATCCAGATTAGAAGAATCACCAGAATATGCAGTAACAGAAGGACCAGGGGGGTCTTCCGGACAAGATGGATCTGGACAAGGGGGCGCTACAACAACTTGTTCTTTCTCGGGCGATGCCATATCAACTGAAGTTGTGTCAGTTCCAATGCAGGGTCTTTCGACCGAGGTAAACGTGGTCTCATCGGTATTTGGTCGGTCGGACAGCCTGCTAAAGTCTCCACCGCCAGCATCCCCGTTGCTGTCAGCATGGCCAGCGTCCGTGATGTAGCCTGAGTTGGACGCCCCGCCAGAGCTCGAAGCCGCGCCGGAGCCCGAATCGATCCCGCTTTCTATCGTCACTTCAAGTACGGTAGCAGTTTCCAATCCCGATCCCGCTCCCATCGTGTCGGGTTGCTTGGTGTACCGACTGCCGAAGGCACCAGTTGGTAAAGCTCCGTCGCTGGAGACTCGCGATCTTCTCGGCGGCCCCGTTTGTATCTCGCCGACCGCGCTTCCACACCCGCTGGTCGAGCTCTCCTCGGGGCGGAACGAGTACTTGGCCTTGCTCCCGCCCGAATCCTCGTTCTCGGTGTAGAAACAGCCCTCGGTGCACGAACATCCACACGACAGCCCGAAGCACCAGAGTCCGAAGGCGTTTGGACCCGTGTCCTTCATCATCGTGTTCATCGTTCGCATCTCCTTCACCCTTCCTTCCAGCTGTGGCGAAAGAAGAAGAGAAGACTTTGTTTCCTTGCTTTTTAGGCTATAGTTGTTTATAATATATTTCCTGTTTGTTATGCCGCTTTGAGACTTACATCAGCATTGTTTCTACCTAAAAATGTTGGAGATGACAAGTTTGGTGCCATAACCAATCTCTTATAGTTAAGAGTTGCGGCCTTTATGTGGTTAAGTACTGGTTTCGTAAAAACATACCTTAACATGTTGTATCATTCATAAACACGTAATACTTATTAGTCAATCCATATCTTCACGCCTAATCGATCCAACATTCTTAACTATAACTGTATTAATTTTTGTAAGCTGGTGTATCCAGACTTAAAATTATTATTATCATTTCTTGAAATCCTTGGAACTCACCTCTTTGATTCTCTCTTGCTGTGCGCGCTCCACCTCGGAGCGTGAGGCGGGCGTTTTAGACACGGCGCCTGCCCCACCGGAGCCTGATGCATTGGGCCTGGAATCGTAGCTCGGTGACTGCATCTGAGAGCTGGGTAAATTTGATGCGGAGCTGAGGTCCAGCGTATCTAGGCCACTCGTCCTCTTCTTTCCCGTAGCGTTCTCGCCAGTGGGGTCCTTGTACACGGAAATAATCTGCGAGAGAAAACCGACAAGTAGATAGTATATGTTAAGGAGAAACCAAAGCGATGGAAGTAAATGGTCATGGAAAGGGAACATAAACTTATCTATTCAGAGCATAATAAGACTCTCTGCTGGGATTTAGCCAATCCAAATACTCATGTGCCTTTCCTGTCGCGATCTCGCCAGCATGATCGATCTTCCACACGGCAATAATCTGTCAGAAACTAATTATGTAGAGAGCAGTCATTTCTATAATGAATATGTCAAATAGAAGGTGATCAATCTTGAGCTCTTTTAATTTCACGTTTTAACCCTAGGTCATTTTGTTAGCCTTTTCTTTCTGATGTGAATTCGTGACTATTATTCATTCATTTTGTTACTTAGTATATAATACAATACAATCCGAGCAGGTCAATTCGGTTTAGTAGTTATTTCTAAAGATAACAACAAGTTACATTAAGAAGTTACAACAATATCTTTCAAATGCCACCAAATACAGTTCTAAAGATATCGCGTTTATAATTTGACTACTAAACAGTATCAAACGAGTTAAGCATAGCAAACAACAGGAAAGCATTGTATTTGAGTACTCGGCTTGTTATGATAACACGGACATACTAGTCGTATCCCATTACTGACGGCAGTCTTCAAATCTTGTACAACAACAATCGAACGTTTGGGGTTGGATTCCCGACGAAGTTCATTTAATTCTTAATCAGTTTTATATCGTGAATACCATTGTCTTGAGTGCATGGCAGGAATTAATTTTCTAACCTTGGGCACGAAGACGACGCCGAGGACGATCGTGGTGCAGAAGAGGTCGATGATGGCGATGAAGATGAAGCGAGCCGCTGGTTCATTGCCCAGAGCCAGAGAGACACCAACACCAATGGCACACAGGATGAAGACGTTGTAGACGGAGATACCAATAAGTCTGCTATCATTCAGAGCTGGTATTGTTACCTGGGTCAAGACAGAGAGAAAGACAATGAGTGAGACAATCAGCATGATAAGGGCGGGCGATGAAGACAGTGAAGCGAGCTGAATATTCGCTGACGAGAGCGAGACTGACTCCCGCGCCGATGGCACGCAGGATAAAGACGGTCGTTGAACACGGATAGCGCTGGTATCGCCACCGAAATGGATGCAAATACAAACCAATGTGATTATTTACACAATGAGATAAATGCACAATCAGCTGGGTCACGAGTAACATTGTTGAGTCATGCATGGATTATTAGACTGCCTCCACGCCGATGGCAAAAAGGATGAGCACATTGTACACAGATATACCAATACATTTGAGTGGGAAAGAAAAAATAAAATGTATGAGCCAAGACTTGTTAATTCTAACGTTCAAAAAGTAATTTATACACCATTTTAAGTTTTCGCTGCGCGCTTCGCGCGCGAACAGATTATCTCAGTTTGTTGTGTAACTTTCGTATGGTCTGGGGTAAAGGTGAGTACTTTTCTGTACCGGGCCACGTAGTTCCCGTGTAGGCTGGCAATGCTCTGGCTGCTTGTGTGACGTGCAACAAATTGCACCATTTCAAGTATATAAATGAAAATCTTCCCCGTGGGAGGGGATACCCTTTCCCCCATACACCTTTCCCCCATATATCGCGTAACCCGGTGCATCTGTATACGCACGTGAACCTGTTTCTGTACAGGTTCACGTGCGTACAGATGCACCGGGTTACGCGATATATGAGGGAAAGGTGTATAACATAGTATAGAACCTAGACTAGGAAGAGACCTGCTAATTCTTATTAAAACATTCATATTTAACAAAGTAACACACCAAACAAGTTTAAGCTTGCCGGTGGTAGCTTTCGATGCACATCCGTGCGTCTTCTTCAGCCCACTGACTGCTTTCGATTGGCGTTGCTAATTCGTTGCCGAGAACGGGACAGAAACCTACCATGACGATGCTTTGCAAGTATGCATTGTACCACCGTTGCAACAACAACTATGACAGCCACCACCATTTCACCAACATTTGAAAACGAAAACAATAACATCAACAACAGTTCAATACCAAAGCATCACTTCTTTTACTATCCTCTTTTCACTTGCGAGAATTGAGATCCGAAGATGACCCTTAGTAGACGATGACAGCAAACCGGTTGCAGGAATATTTGGACTGCCAACAAAAAGCCACACAAATTACAATAATAAATTACAAACAAAAATGTTTTGTACAAATTATTTTACCTTTCTTGTTTCCCACGCAAGGAAAGATCCGAAGATGAGAAGCAGACCTTTATAGCAGAATATAGCACCGAGCCAGTAGCTAGAGTAGTCGGAGTGACAGTATTCGACAAACGGTCGCAGCCGCGTGTATGGTTGATCAGGATCGTCCTATATTGGTAGATGGACGAATAGAATGAGAAGACAGAATTATAAAGATGTCAAAATAACTAGAAGGATTCATGCAAAGTAAAGGGATCGTGTTCAATTGTTTTGCTCCCCATGCTTTGCAGTTGCAGACTCTTATAGGAGGATATACCACCCAGCCAGTCGCCTAGACAAGTCTGAGTGAAATGGTGACAGTATTAGACGAACGGTCGCAGTCATGAGTAAGTTCTGACATATGGGTAGATGGACGAAATGTTGGAATGTTAAAGGAGAAGGGAGAATTATGAATTGGTCAGGAGGATTTATCTCAAGGGATCATACACATTATTGTGATGCTTTCCATGATTTAGCCACTGTTTTATGTGTGTGGTGATGCTAATTCGGTGGTGTACAGGTGCCCGGGGTCCTCCTTCGTGAGTAGATGGAGACAATACATATTATATTACAATGTCAACAATTTAATCATGATGATGTATGTTAAGTGATTAAAAAGTGTTTTAGTCCAGTCTAGTCTATGCTTTCCATGATTCTGCCAATTACATGGTTTTGTGCTATGTGCTCAAGTTTTGTCATGAACGCAAATTAGGTGTTTTAGACTTGTGTGTATGGACGCGCGGGTTCTCCTGCATGATTATAGAGTACAGAATCCATGACGTCATACAAATCTTTTTTTAGAATTTTCAAATTTGAACTTCATTTTCATAAAGAGCATGAAAAATAATGTCTAAATACCGAAAATCAATTGAATATTTTAAGTATTGGCTGAGATATGCCCATCCAAATTAATTTTTACTTCAATGGGCAATCAGTGTTATAGTGCACTGGTTCATAAAGTAATATTTGATATTGTCATTAATTATTAGTAGTATTAGTTATCATTGTTATTATTATTATTATCATAATGATAATAATAATAATAATTATTATTATTATTATCTTTATTATTATTATTATCATCACTATTACCATTATTATTATTATTATTGTTATTATCATTATTATCATGGTTATTTTCATTATTATCATTACGAGTATCGTTTATAATCATTTGGACGTAAGGAGGTATATACCCTTTCATACAACGTCCTCCTCGTAAGAACCAAGGGGTCAACGATCTGCCAGACGAGCAGGATGACGAAGTCAACAGCAACAAGAACGAGCACCATCAAGTACAGCTGATTATCGCGAACGATCTGTGAGAAAGGATTATAATAAAACAAATAATAATAATGATGATCATCATCATCATTAGTATCATCAGAATCAGAATCATTACCTAATATACTCCATCTTCATCATTATTTTTGGAAATATTATTATGCTATTAAAGCAGGATTACAATGACACATTTTATGACCGTTGATTAAACACAGTATAATTTTGGATAAAAACGACTAGTTTTACCCATTATTGAGTTTCTTCAAAGACGAACTTTGCCGATTTAGTTTATTCGTTCATCCGCAACCAAGGTTTTTTTTTTAATCGAAAGTTCTTACCCGACGTTTTGGGATTTTGAAAGTTGCCACTCGGTGTACGCGCCAAGTCTTGCTGAACATGGCTCCGAACGCGACCACGAACCCCAAACAGATGATCCAGACCGGAACCTGCAGTCGAACGGGGTGTGACGAAAGAGAACAGATATTTAGTTAATACTCACCATGGTTACACTTACACCTAAATAAGTATTTCGCAAAGGTTCGCAAGACACGAATGCTTTATAGTATTCAAAACACCTTTTAACCCATCCGATATGCAGAATATCCTGAGTTTGGCTACGTACATCGACAAAAGGTATACCAACATTAACAATAGTAATATATCCCAATACAAACATAATGATACAGGTTATTCCTAACCGCGAAAATGAGTCTGTATTTTATTATAAAATACAGACTCATTTTCGCTAATATCAATTATTTTTCTTTCTAATATAACGGAGTGAAACTTTCTCGTCGGTAACATTATTCCACTGGATATTTCGAAATGCCCTTGTCAATAAAAATATTATTGTGATAGAGTAGTTAATTATTCCGGCACGCATAGTCCACTTAAAGGGATAATTGAGTATTGGTCAAACTTAACTTTAGTAACCAAAACCTGCACCATTACGGTACAAAGTAATAGTTATAACTTCACCATGCTCGAAAAGTATACACAATTACAAACGACTAAGTAAAACCCCTGTTATCATTCAAAAGAGCCATTACAACTCAAGAGGGCGCTATTTTAAACAAAATATCATTGGTTTTAGCCTTTTTTCATACAAAATAATGATTCAATAGAGATATCATCAACGACTTTTTAAAAAGTTATTCTGATTTGTTTCAAAATAGTCTTCGAGCATTTTTTGAAATTTTTCTAAAAAGTCTAAATATCGCCTGGTGATTGCCGGTGAAGAACATTTTGAATAAAAATATATTTATGGATATTTCAGCCGTTTCTGAACCAATTTTGATAAAATAAAGTTTATTCTGTCATTAAAATTGTATGTTCTTTAAAAATTTGACAGTCAGTTTTTCATTATCTCACAAAAAAATATCGGGGGGCACTTCGGGAAATTAATTTCTATAACGTAAAATTAATGCATTTTCAAAACGGATAAAGAAACTAGAGCCAACGAAAAATATACATATTCAAACAAACAAGCACACACACACTCACTCACAAACAAACAAACAAAAAGAATATCCAGGAGTACACCATGATGTTGCCGAGGATGATAAGGTTGTGAAACAAACAAACAAACAAACAAGGCAAACCTGGCAAACGATTCGGTAGTCCCCGACGTCGATGGTGTTCCTGTCGAGGCCGTAGAAGAAGATCCAGGAGTACACCATGATGCTGCCGAGGATGATCAGGTTGTTGAGATTCGGGCTCGATAGCTTGACAGACCTGGTGTGAAGGATAATATTTAAAGAGAAAGAAAAGTATTCGTTAATACAACTTGTGCTTTATCACTGTAAAATAAGTTATCATTGTACCGCACATATGATTGTGCGCACGGTGAACGACGTTTGTTTATTTATGCGATAATACGCCCATCGAAAAGACTCAGAGCGCAAGCGGTTACTGTGTATAGGATCCCATATGCGCGCCACTAGTTTTTAGACATTTCAGTCGTTTGTGAACGATTTCGATCATATTCTTTGTTTTGAAATGTACCTGCTCTCTCAATGTCTACAATCGGTTTTTTCTCTACCTCTAAACTAGAAGTTTATTATCCGTTTAACTGTCCTAACATAATGAAATAATCAACCTTGTGTATATTTATTGTTATTTAAAGTTAATTTATTTTAATTTCAATACCTACACATTTTAAAGGGATCTAGTAACTTTGTTGACATGTGCACAAAGTGATGAAGGGTTGATGCAATGTATATTGTTGTTATCTCATATGTCCATAGGGTATTGTGTGAAAATTTCAAGTCAAATGGACATTGCATGGCCAAGTAATGAGCGAAAATGCAAAGTGATATTCATTAACTCACTGCACTCCCTTTGTACACGGTTTCAAAACTCCACCTGAGTTTTTCTTATCTGAATACTTCAATCGTACATATCTTTGTAACGAAAGGGAAATTTGAAAAACCGAAACCGGTCCCCATGATTTTATTGTTAATACGAATACAACAAGGTGTGAGGGAACCGCTAGAAGGAAAACATTTATTTTGAGGATTTGTACAATGTTTAAGATTCTGTTCCACTTTTTGTTTGATGTAAAATGCAATAATGAACGATGCAAATCCCCGAATACATTTTTGTTTTTATGTTGATTTTATAGAAAAACTAAATTTAAGTTGTTATATACTAACCTTTGTTTTCTATACTTGATGTTGAATCCGAGGAAGAAAAGGGCGATGACAATGCCTACGGAGGCCAAGACGGACATGGAGATGTAGAGACCGTAGCCGACGCCCATGTAGACATCTATGATCACCATCTCGATCACGGGAGTTCGATCAGGGGGTGATCACACCGCCTGCAAAATCGTAACAAAATATATCATGGAATCGAGAGAGTTTAAATCCCTGGCACGGGCGTAGGGGCATATTTTTTCGGGGGGGGGGGGCTGAGTTATAAATAATTATCCACGTTTCACCTGCATGACAAGAAAAACAAAACAGGAAGGTCTACTTTATTTGATGCTCAAAAATGATAAGAGTATATTTTTGATGGTTTAGTTCGAAAATAACACAATTTTGCCCGTAAGTTTCGTTATGTGGCTTCATAATGACACGAATTTTCCCGAATGAAACATGAGTTTTCCTAAATATGACATATATTTGCCCGAAAATTATATTTGACATGGTTTTGCCCATATTTGAGGTGTTTTTTTTAATGCCTGAATGTGGCTGTTTTCAAAACTTCTGAGGGGGTGGGGGGGGGGGGGGGGGGGGGGGGGGGGGGGGGGGGCTGCAACCCCTGGCTCATACGCTTATGATCCCTGGGGTTTCAATGTTAGTATTCACATGATCTTGAATAAGAATGTTACTGTCTACATTCGTGTAACAAACATATCTGTTCACGCTTTCAGATTCCTAATATTGACGATATTGATTTTTTATTTAAAATAGGCCGACAATATCTATAGTAACAAAGAGTGTGTGATCGTTTGTACAAGTCACGTATCTGTTTTATTGTAATTAATAACTTTGTTTAACATTTAGGAAGAGAGATGACTGTATTCAAGTTGAATGCGTCTACTCCGTGATTTTGCTATCTGGTCTATTGAAAATATAATGTATTCCGGGTAATTTGAAAAGTAATGTATAATCCATCTACCATTTAAAAAGAAACATCATCTTTTTAACCACGAATTAAACTTAACTCGAATATTCTCCTTTTTTAAAGCTCATCTAATGTATAGAATGATACATTATTGGTCTTTGGAAACTTACCTGGCCATAACAACTCCCCGTGCCAATCGAGCTTGTCGATGCCTGTGTCGTAGAGTCCAAGTAAACGTTCTGCATATCCTAAGGGTAATACATAAATCACCAAGATCGTAAGTTTCAAAAGCAAGGTGAAGTTTATACAACTTCCTTTTGCTATCATTACGACATTTGACATTCATTCATCTATATTTTGAAGTGTTACTACGTCACTTCGAACGGTGTATGTGTGTGTGTGTGTGTGTGTGCGTGTGTGCGTGTGTGTGTGTGTGTGTGTGTGTGTGTGTGTGTGTGTGTGTGTGTGTGTGTGTGTGTGTGTGTGTGTGTGTGTGTGTGTGTGTGTGTGTGTGTGTGTGTGTGTGTGTGTGTGTGTGTGTGTGTGTGTGTGTGTGTGTGTGTGTGTGTTTGGAATGTGTGTGAGCTGGAGAGGTTGTTTGTATGAGTATGCCATTATGTTTTTTATGTTTATATACCGGAGCTAATGTGCACGGGCGTAGACATGTCATTGATACCCATTCAACTGGGGGGGATGATCTATTCATCCATCCCCCCCCCCCCCCAGTTGAATAGGTATTACGTAACTCCCTACGTCCGTGCTAATGTGTATGTAATGCGTTACGTACTTGCTGGTTTTTCACAAATGTACGGATATGCGTTGTCGCAGTCGACGAGCACAAGCCGGCCATTAAGATTGAAGTCGATCACAACACATGCATTGGAGAGAGTCGACGTCGTTGAGAACGTGGTCAGTCTCTCGTTCACCTCTTGCAGGTCTGTTTCGATGATGTCATTGCCCGTGCTGTGTAGCTGGCCGTCTGGTGTTCGGTACAGGCCCACGTACCTATTTTCATGGAAATGGAAATAATTGTTAATTTGTTGTTAGTTATACATGACTAGTAGCGCAGCTACGTGGAGGAGAATATGGGGCACGGGGGCATGTGCCCCAACAATCTGATAAAACAATAACATAATGGGAAAGTTATTTAGAATATAGAACAAATAGAGAGTGCCCCAATAATTCACGTGCTCCCCCCTCTTCTAAATCAAAGACCGACCATGCTTCGCCACTTGTGGTTAGAGAAATAAAATGAATAATGTGACGTGAAAGAAAATTGTTTGACTGTCGACGGTTAGAGAGTGGACACGTTTGATGACGTCACAACCCGAGCCATAATGATGTCCATTATGTATAGTATACTGTTTTGGACTGGATTGTTTACGTAAAGCCCCAGTCCCTTATACTGACAATTTTTACGCCGAACTGCAGCGAATCACAAGGAGTAAAAAGAACAAATGAACTCGATATAACCACGGTTTAACAACGAATGTGGAAGAATAATACTGCGACGCAGTTCCTCCTCGTTGCACAGCGAGTTAGTTCGTTCTTCTTGTTCTTTTGTCTGTGTTTGTTAAACCACGCGGTAGAAGAATCGTCGTAGAAAAAAGTTGCAGTCCCACAATGACTTGTAAACTATAACGTATCTGGTTGGCCAAGTAGACATACTAGAAAGTGTAAAATCACAATATTTGTCAAAGTGTATTGCTATGCAGGACTGGGGTTTAATATTCATCTTACCAGTGGCCATGGAGCGTCCCGTTCTCTGAGCGGATCACGGCGTCGATGTCACTTTCGTCGTACAATGACGACAGGACGGTTCCGTTGACGCATAAGGTTTCCGCCGTCGACCAGTCGCTAGCGGCTTCATTGAACATGAGACATCGGGATCCAATTAGGATCTCGTTCTCATGGCAGTAGGCTAGATAGGTAAATATAGTAAACGACAAATAAGTTGCAGTTATGTTGCCCCTTTCGTATTCATGCATGGTATAACGGTTCCGTTGTTGATATACCATAGGCGTAGGAGGCGGGGGCTGGGGGCTCCAGCCCCCCAGGGTGTTTTGAAAACGATCATATTCGGACAAACGCACCTGAAATTCGGGCAAAATCATGTCATTTTCCGGCAAATCCGTGTCATATTCGCAGAGTGTCAGGTTATTTTCGGGCAAAACCATCTCATATTCGGGCAAAATCGCGTTATTTTGGACATAACTATATATATAATTGAAAACATGTCATTTTTGGGCAACAAAGAGGCGAGGACTATTGTTTTGCTTGTCAGGTAAAAATGTGAAAATTCGGGCAAAAGACCTCAGCCCCCCCCCCCCCCTTCTTGAAAAGGACGTCCCCCTACGCCTATGGTTGATACACAAAGTGAAAAGGACGTCCCCCTACGCCTATGGTTGATACACTAAGTGAAAAGGACGTCCCCCTACGCCTATGGTTGATACACAAAGTGAAAAGGACGTCCCCCTACGCCTATGGTTGATACACAAAGTGACGCCTATGGTTGATACACAAAGTGAAAAGGACGTCCCCCTACGCCTATGGTTGATACATAAAGTGAAAAGGACGTCCCCCTACGCATATGGTTGATACACAAAGTGAAAAGGACGTCCCCCTAGCCTACGCCTATGGTTGATACACAAAGTGAAAAGGACGTCCCCCTAGCCTACGCCTATGGTTGATACACAAAGTGAAAAGGACGTCCCCCTAGCCTACGCCTATGGTTGATACACAAAGTGAAAAGGACGTCCCCCTACGCCTATGGTTGATACACAAAGTGAAAAGGACGTCCCCATACGCCTATGGTTGATACACAAAGTGAAAAGGACGTCCCCCTACGCCTATGGTTGATACACAAAGTGAAAAGGACGTCCCCCTACGCCTATGGTTGATACACAAAGTGAAAAGGACGTCCCCCTACGCCTATGGTTGATACACAAAGTGAAAAGGACGTCCCCCTACGCCTATGGTTGATACACAAAGTGAAAAGGACGTCCCCCTACGCCTATGGTTGATACACAAAGTGAAAAGGATGTCCCCCTACGCCTATGGTTGATACACAAAGTGAAAAGGACGTCCCCCTACGCCTATGGTTGATACACAATGTGAAAAGGACGTCCCCCTACGCCTATGGTTGATACACAAAGTGTTTAAGCCGTTGACAAGGGGTTGACCAGGGGTTGACCAGTCGCTAGCGACATCGGTGAACACGAGACATCGAGAATTATAATCATCCTAGTAGGCTACATAGATAAATAGATTACTGGAGATAGAAATAAGTATAAAAAAAGTAGTAGACAAAAATATGTTTGCCATTTTCGTTTACGGTATTTTTTTATTGGGACGTATACGGTATATATTTTTTATTGAGACGTTTCCCATTACTGTTATTTGGCTTTATTACTACACTAGTATTAAAGGTATACAAAGTAAAGCAAAAAGGCGAATATGGCGTGGAGATTGAATAAAAACTAGCTAAACAGCCTTTCGACAGCGTAGAATAATTATACTGATACTTGTTAAACAATACAATAAATTCGTCATTTAGTTATTCATATTATATATAACAAATAACCAAAGCTGCGAAATATATTATTGAATAAGGCGTGTCTTTATACAGATTGAATTACATCCATACCAGCTCTCGGCATCGCGGAATATATAAATTGATACTAGATACACACTGCAACAATATAATTATATTCCAATTGACAAGTAGAACACGCCAACGTAAGTGCAGATTGACACACAAAGTAGAGAGGATGTTAACTTACGTTGCAGCTGTTCAACTTGCGTGATTCCAACCCTATCTCCGCTGCTGAAACTAACCGGACCCTGATGAAATGACAACAAATAAGACTTTTTATACAGACAAACATAGCGAGACGGGATAAGGAGGGTTTCTTTATACAGACAAACATAGCGAGACGGGAAAGGGAGGGTTTCTCTATACAGACAAACATAGCGAGACGGGATAAGGAGGGTTTCTTTATGATCACCTTAGGCATGTTAGGATTTCTTTTTATTACGAATAAACGCTATATAAATTATATTGTCAGAAACTCGTTTTTAAAACCCAGTTTTAAAACCAATTAATAGCCTAGGGTTCAGCATTTTGTCGAGTTATTTGGGTTTGCTTGACTGAAGAATATAACATCACACGGACTGCTTTTCGCAACGTTTTTTTTTTAATAATAGGATAAAATTGAAACAGACAATTTATTATCGGAGGAATAATAAATTGCACTATATAAAAATTACCGTTATCCCAAGAAACTCCGTCTCATTAAGGAGGTCGAAGAAGAGTTGCGCCATCTCTTGGTCGTCGTAGTTGAAGTCCTCGAGTCTCCTGGTTGATCCGTCCCGGAACCTCTTGGTTTGCAGGACCTGGACAGACCGGTTCAGCATCAGCGCTATGGCCCAGGTAGCATCATAGCCAAACGGCGCCAGATCGTTGAAGCTGTATGACGCGTACTGAGACCATTGAAGACGTTCACGTATTCTCTCCAGGTAGGTCTCTGCCGTCTGAAGGACCACAGTAATGCATAATTCAAAGTGTGGGATTGTACAGTCTTAATTAATTTTAAATTGTCAGGCATCAGGGAAATGGTGATAGCATGCAGCATCAAAGATAAAAGGCCCATTTGTCATAGTGTACCAACCAAACGGCGCCAAATCACCGAAGCTGTACGTATGACGCGTATAAAGTTTAGAAAACGATGACGTACTTCTGGCTTTATTGCAAATTGTATAGGTTTTCCCGCTCAATTTGACACTTTTTTCAATCGAATTCATTAAGGGTCATTCAAATTCGCGCATTGCCGCGTAATCGTTGGTATCGGTCTTTCAGTTTCCGAATAAGTGCAAACGAATTCATGCATACGCATACGCTTTCGTGAATAGACACAGAAGTTCATGTATGGGCACTCGAATTCGCGAATGTGCAGTAGCGCCAGCGTGAACAACGTGCGATTTAGAATGACCATTGATGAAAAGGTATGCTCTTTGTGCAAATTCACTTGCTCAGACGTGATTTTGAACGACTATTTACGAATTCGAATGCTGCTTTGACACGGTGATCGCAAATCGCGCGAATTCGTTTGCTCCTATCAATTTGATTGTCACAATCGCGAAATTGAGCGGGAAAACCTATATTATATGTACTGAGTCTGCTTTTAATTGTACTCTGCTTCTGAATATTAATTTGTTTTCCTTATTGCAAAACAGGGAAATGCGTCATTTAATACATGTCTTTAACTAGATTCTGAGTGTTAGAATCCTTGCTCTTACTCAGATTAAACATGCACTTACAAACCGATCCTTATTGGTCCCTTGCTTTATAGTGATATTATGATACACAATTCGCCATCGCCTTTAGGCTAAAATAACTAACGCACATTATTAATTTTGTTGTTGTTTCAAAAAACTGCTTTACAGGATTATACATCAGAAAACTAAAAGACTGGATACTACATTGTATTTCACGGAATTGCCTTATATACGGCTCTAATGTAGGCATAATAATCGCGCCCGCTTACGCAACGACCTACCGTCCTTAAATCAGTGAGGGAGAATGACTTACGAGTCCCGAGATGCTGGGTTCCGTGCTCTGACTGAGCTGCAGGCTCTCGGTGGCGATGTAGAGTGAGCCCTCTACGGCTGCCTTCATC
The DNA here is from genome assembly GCA_037951105.1 of Echinarachnius parma. Lineage (NCBI taxonomy): Eukaryota > Metazoa > Echinodermata > Echinoidea > Clypeasteroida > Echinarachniidae > Echinarachnius > Echinarachnius parma. The sequence continues at coordinate 17,194 of JBAMJV010008171.1, forward strand.
TCGGCCACCGTGCAGGTCAGGGTGGGGTCGTCTACCAGATACCAGTCGGGCATGTACCAGCCGATGAGGAACCAGACGTAACCCTCCCCAGTGATTCCTTGTTTGTATGCCTGTATGAAGGGAATTAGATGTTTAAGGAGATGTTAAAATGCTGGTCTGGAAATGTGACATAGGGTGGGGTCATCCACAAGCTACCAGTCGAGCCAATGGGGAGCCATATACGTAACGCTCTCCGGTGCTTGTTTGTAAGCCTGAAATGAGAGGGGTTAATAAAGAAAACGCGATGGTTGGGAAATTTGGTAGAATCATCCTTCATCTACCAGTCGGCCAGGTACCTGTCAATGAGGAACCTATACAACTTATCCGATGCCTTGTTTGTAAGTCTGTGAAATATAAGGAGTTGATAAAGATATCTATCAGCTAGGTAGCCCTCTCCAGTGATGCATTGTATATTTTGTATGTATGTACTGTATGTATGTATGTATGTATGTGTGTGTGTATGTATGTATGTATGTATGTATGTATGTATGTATGTATGTATGCATGTATGTACATGTATGTATGTATGTATGTATGTATGTATGTACGGTATGTATGTATGTATGTATGTATGGATGTATGTATGTATGTGTGTATGTAGGTATGTATGTATGTATGTATGTATGTATGTATGTATGTATGTATGCATGTATGTACATGTATGTATGTATGTATGTATGTATGTATGTATGGGTGTATGTATGTATGTATGTATGTATGTATATATGTATGTATGTATGTATGTATATATGTATGTATGTATGTATGTATGTATGTATAAGAAGATGGGTAGATATTAACCAATTGGCTACGGGAATATGATGTATCTTGTATATAACTAATATGGGAATCTTTTAGTGAACGGGTTAAAGGAGAGGTTATTTTGATGGTTTGGAAATGTGATACTGGTATCGTCTACCAGATTCCAGTTGGACAGGTGCCAGCCAATGATGAACCATACGTAAACCTACACAGTGATGTCAAACAAGACAAGAAAAGACGATCAAGACATCACCAGTCCAGCCAATGATGAACCATACGTAAACCTACACAGTGATGTCAAACAAGACAAGAAAAGACGATCAAGACATCACCAGTCCAGGCAATGATGAACCATACGTAAACCTACACAGTGATGTCAAACAAGACAAGAAAAGACGACCAAGACATCACCAGTCCAGCCAATGATGAACCATACGTAAACCTACACAGTGATGTCAAACAAGACAAGAAAAGACGACCAAGACATCACCAGTCCAGCCAATGATGAACCATACGTAAACCTACCCAGTGATGTCAAACAAGACAAGACAAGACGATCAAGACATCACCAGTCAGGGTTACCTATGGTTCATCATTGGCTGGTACCTGCCCGACTGGTTCGGCGATCAATGCACACACTCCGTCCAACAACAAAAAGCATTATTAGTTGTGAATGTTTCGAGAAAAAAAAAAGAGGATATTATGAGAGGCAAGACTTATACTTGTGGGAAAAACACCATTCATTTGAATAGGAGTGTGCATGGTGACAAAAGTTGGGTAATTTGATAACAGTTTCAATAGTTTAGAATTATAAATCAGATATAAGTTATTTACATACTATACATGTCTATTATAATAATCCATAACTAAGCCTACATTTCAGTGAACGTCATTTTGAATATTTTAAGGAATTATTGCATAAACAAAACTATTCAATATTGAATTAATGACAATCAAAAAATAGTTAAACAAAACAAAATCAAATTAAGATTGTTATGACACAAACGAAGCTGGAAATAAAATTTGTTTTACCTCACAAAATACTCTCCGCGCCATGTTCTCATACATGTTTCCGACGATTATCCTCGCGTCCTGATTCTGTAGCAGAAAAGAAATGATTACAATCTTATTTCGATATACATTTTTTTCAATGATGCATACGTAAAGAAACAACATCTACTATCGTGGGTTGTGTTTTTGTTAATGTCATATATTAGTAAATATTGTCATGTTATATTTGCAGTTATTATGTTCTTTAATAAGAAATATTTTTACAAGATTTTAGGCATAAATATATTATTTTTTATCAGGTTTGCTCCAGACAAAATATGAGGACTTCTGATAAAATGAAAACGCACCTGCCCTATTGGTGAGTGCGTGATCGTGTTATTGGAGATAATCTAGTGTAGTATTTTGAGAATATAGTGAATATTTACATGGGTTGATGATGTGTGTGTGTGTGTGTGCAATTAACATAATTATAATATCAAACAATATAATGTACCCACACTGCATTCAGACATAGTATGCTGTGTGGGCACCGGTCACTACGATGCAATGAAGGATATCCACCCTTACGCCCATTATACTTCAGGGACATTCGGCATCTCGGACGTTGCTCCTTGTTTGCGTAACCATAGTAACGTCCCATTCGGGATCATCTCCCTGGGCAGTTAATATTGTGCATATCAGTGTGCAAGATCGGTTGCTCTGGGTGACCATGCAGGTATACTGCGATATTTTGAATATCCACGTAAAACACACAAACCTGATGCCCCATGTTAAGGGCAAAGTACCATCTATTCGAAGAATCAGATCTACTAGTTTGTTCCCTATACAAGATGATAAAAAAAAAATGGAATGGGGCACTTCCCAAAACAACTCTATTAATGAAAAGTTACCTATCTACAAGACTGGGTTAATTGAATTTGGCACTCAGATGGTTAAGTATAGGCTATGCATATTTCTGTTCTTCTTACCTTCAAATTTTCCACCTGGTTTCTGGGGTCTTCGGAGAAGCTCTCCGAGCTGATGATGGTAATGTTGGCTGCTTTGAGTAGAGTCAGCATATCATTGATCGCCTAAACATCATACATAAGGAAAAGTGATGGTGTATTTTCTGATAATCATAAATAATTTACATCATGGTATTCACATCTAAAAAGTTACCTTCATAAAGTTTACAGTAAACTTGGTGCTATAAGTTTGCATCCTAAAATTGACATCATGAAGTTTCATCATAAAGTTTTCATCGTTGTGATAATCATTCACATTTACATTTAAAGCACTACGAAAAGCGCCGTCTAAAGCCCTGTACAGACATACCCGACTTGACCCGATCTGACTCGACCCGACTGAAATCCATAGCGGGTCCGATTTACTCGCGGCCGATTCAACATGTTGAATCGGGCCCGACTGTCTTCCGACTGGTAAATCGGAGTCGTTAGGCAACTCACACACGTGATCCGATCCAATTGAAAACCAGTCGGATCGGGTCGAGTTGGCTCTGTCTGCACCGGGCTTTACACAACGACCTTGGTTTCTTTATGGTTTGGAATCACGCCTATATTTATTTTTGTATTTGCAAACGTAATAGTTTGTCATAATATTACATAAGAGGGACTGTGGCGTCAGCTTTATGATTATGTAACATCTCTTATTTTTTCCCCATTTCATCATCTATGTCCCCATACCTTCTTCTAGGATAGATGAAGGTATAGTGTTTCATAGCGCTCAGCTGTTTTAGGTATATGAAACCCATGCTAATGGACGGTCTATTTATGTAAGCATTAAGAAAACAACTTTAAAGGGATAGTTCATGTTTTTCGATCATTTTTATATTTGTTGTTGTAGTGACAGAATGAACTTTGTTTGATGAAAATCGGTTTAGAAAACACTGAAATGTCCATAGGTTTAGGTGAATGGAATTTAAAAAAATGTTGGGGATCAACTTTTATTCAATAATGTAAGAAAATATTCTAAAATCCTATGCGTTTTTGGAATAAACCAAAATGTTTTTTTTTGATGATCTCTCTATTTAATAATTATTCTAACCAAACATCACATTCACATTTTGTATTGTTAAAAAAGGTTCAAACTTGATAATAATCACAGCCCTGTATCTTAACCGTTTAATGTTTAAATGTTTTACTGTTAGTTTTTAAATGATAACTTTCTAACGTTCTGTTTGACCAAAACTGTATATAACCCATTAAAATTATGTTCAGTGATAGTAGTGCGAGATTTCCTTAAACTAAGCAATGGCGTAGCTAAGGATAGTGTTGCAAGGGGGTGTGAACACCCCCCCCCCCCCCCCCCCCCCCTCCCCATCCCCATTCCCGGTGGGAATTGTGTCCCCCTGTCCGTGGGGATAAATACTTATTTTTGTAATATAATTTTCTTATCGGGGGTGCCCCTTCATAGAAACCTAGCCCTCCATATGTGCCTCCCCCCGGTCCGTATTGAACCTGATTATTCCACTTTGTCACTACAACTAACGACTAAAACATGCTAGCTATAACAAGTGAAGCTAAAAGTAAATTCGTGTTAAACATTAATAAGTTATCGACGAAATCAAAAGTGTTTCCAATAATATATCAGTCATAGCTCGAATACTTCTCTATTTTTACACTCTGTATAATTTGATATCCTTTTCTAAAGCGTATAGAGGCTTGTTTGTATAAATACGTCATTTTATTATCAATATTATTATATAATGTTAGTCGTGCAAAGTATTGGTGGTTATAAATTGGTGCACTCAAACAAGAGAACTATTTCTGTTATGAATACTCATGCAAGCAAATCAGATATATTAAAACGGAATGGAATGTGAAGGAAATTATGGTGAAAGGGAATACATAAAACACAATCATTATTATTACAACGAAATGGGGAGAAAATAAAATCTTACCAAAACAAATGTATACAATATAATCAAATTATAGATATAATTGTACGTCAATGTCGAGAACATAATCGAACAAAATATATAAAACAATCAATATAGCACAATTCACTTGCACAAAATTAGAACAATTGATATTATGAGAAGGTAAATTACTCAATTCGGAGAACAAATTGAATAGTAGTTTATAATTGTTCAAACAGTTAGCATTGTGTGAATTATTTCACCATCATATAATACGGCACAACTATCACAATACATACCACAAAATACAACCACTATTCAAACATACAATATTCTACAAAACACATTACACAAAAGAATTAAAATAACAATAATATAGAATCTTCGAATTGAAAAGCGCTTCATATAAATCATTATAATCTTTATAAGCTCTTTACACTATTATCCGGTCATACAATGCCTACCCGCATTTCATACACAATTTTCACTCCCTGGTGAGTACTTCTTCCCAAACATATGCTGTGTAAAAACAGGACATAAATACGATGGAAGATGAATTCATTGAGGAAAAAACTTGGCGTAGTTATTGATTCTTAATGCATATCGACAAGCCTCTTAAAACGAATCGGGTTAACTTGATAACGTATGATCTCTATACAGGCGTCAATTTACAAACTCAATTTTCGCCGCCCCGCCTTCATATAAGATAATAGACATATGTTTTACATCTCACACATTAAATCTGCGCCCTTTATAAACAGAAAGCGTACCCTCCGTGAATGGTGAAAGCCGACTGAAAGGGGTGCCTGTTACCATGACTACCAAACGAATCACAAATTTTGCTACGACGTAAATTCCCCGTCTTCATATAGTATCTGATATAAGTGCACTTAATACCAGGGATACCAGAAGATTTGACCTCGGAATCGTTATTGTTATTCAAGTAAATTATTTATTAATTCATAACGTGCGAAAGCAATAGTTACATTGAATTTGTTTGGTGGCGACCCTCTCACCCCTCCTCCCTCCTTCCTCCATTTCTTACGCCTACGAATCGTAATTAGAATATTCTTCGGCGGTTAATAAGGCCATGCCCGTGTGATGACACTGTTATATTTAATCATTCAAACAAAATTCTAAACAAAAAGCCTTGAACAGTATAATACATATTCAACCATAGACATAATAGAACAGGACACATTATCACTTTATATATAACGTTTGACTATAAATGCATTATTATGTAGTTAATATAACGGGCTTTGCTATAGTAATGCGTATGCATTAATAGGAAAAGCATTAAAATAGTTCACATTATACATAACATCTACACAATAATCACACAAGTGTTCTGAATGTACATAGTTTCTCATTAACAACTTTTTACATACATTTTTTTATATCAGATGCCTATAAGTATAATAAACACAGAACATGTCATGAACATTGATGATGTTACATTAATGTGGAGTTATATCATTTTAAGTATCATTGCGTAGCCATTGAAGGTTTCCATGCCAACTCAATTCTGGAGGATGTGTTTCGTCAACGCAATTTTAGCGTTGAGTACAAGTAGGCTCTTTAAAGTACATTCTTCATAATATGCGTTGAGGAATATTCTAAATATCTTCTTGTTGTTATTGTCCTGTCGCAATTTTAACCAGCGACACGATTCCGGATCGAAAAATGATTCAGTAACAAACCTTATTATTTTGTTGAAGTACATCTTTTTGATGGAAATACTCATCACATTTCCGTTGTCTTTGTCTTTGCTTACAATTTAAAGGTAGGCGAATACATATACTCGAATATAATACGCCTATTTTCCCATCCATAACACAAATCAATAATTGGGCTTCAAAATCTAGAAACGATGGTGTTAACATGCACAAAAAGGGGGACTGATATTTCATTAGTCATGCTTTCATGCTATATGTGACGAAGTTTGTTGCTGTTTTAATGTGCCACACTTGTTGATTGGGAAACAATCGGTGACTTGAGCCCCGTTTCACAAAACCTTTGCGATTGTTGTAAGTGTCTAATTATTGTAACTTCTATGACAACAGCTGCAATTCTCCATGCTGATTGGCTGTTGAGCTAATAATTGGACACTAACAAAATTTGCACGAGTTTTATGTAACCATGGTAACGAGGCCCAGCTCTGGCAAAATCAGGCTCTTGTCGACCAAAATCTGTGAAAAAACTGTGACTTTTGTAGAAATAAAAAGGGTTCTTCACTAGCTTTAAATTGATACCAAATTCATGAAGAAAAAACATATTTGGCAAAATTACAGTGCTTCAAACTTTATTGACGTGTTCGATACTCGTGAATGCATATTTTTCCATTAAAAGCTAATTTCTGTAAAACACGAGTTGCCGACAACAGCCTGACTTTGCCGGAGCTGGTCACACATATACCAGGGATTGGCAGGGTGTCTCATGCAGTTCGGTGTGCGAGGTGCATCATGGATTGTGGTTTTCAACCAGTTGTGATGCAGAAGGTTGGTTAGGGACAAAACATCAAGGATAAATCGATAATGACCTCTCTGCATCGACGGTGCGTAAGAGATGAAGATGAAGATGAAGACGAATAAAAGAAGAAGAAGAAGAACAAAAACAGAAGAACAAGAACATGAAGAACATGAACAAGAAAACAACAACAAGAAGAACAATAATTTGGAGAAGAAGAAGAAAGAGGAGAGAGAGTGAGAGAGAAAAGAACAATTTAGAGGAATAGGAGAACAGCGAGAAGAGTTCCGACGACATGATATACAATTCACTTGTCAAGACTGAAAAGATGTGGTCGTGCAAATGTCGACATCTAAATGTTATATAACAGCAACCAAAAAACACTGTGCAGTCAATTTTACAATACAAATGATCAAAGTCGTCTTACAAGTGAGAAGAGTTCGTGATTTTCATGAATTGTCGCAACTCGAGTCCACCCAGCGTCGTTGATGAGTCGCACCCTGGCCGGATTGTACATAGCATCCGGCATGTAGGTGCGGTAGAAGAACGGATATTTCTCTCTGTTCGACAACTCGGACGAGGCAGCTGCGTAAGACATCTATTTTTAGGAAATAAATAGTTTCAAGAATAGCGACCAGCTGAACATTTTGTTTTTCCAATAAAACAACACTATCTCGGTTTGTCCCGGTATAGCAGTATGCTGGTTCCAGCCCCGGAGTCTAGAATGAGTCGGACAGGATATGAAGGTTTCTGAGAAGAACGGATAGCTGTTAATGCTGTGAAGGATAGTTGATCCATGGATCATTATTAGTATTGTCAGTTTGTTAATGTGTTAATAATTATATAGGCTTTGCTGCGTGTTAGACTATGTTGGGTTCCCTTTTCTATTACTCTTGTATATATGTTGTTATTTCCTCGTACCAGTTAAAATACATCATACCGCATGTCCCAACGAAAATTACAATCGGACTTTCTGCAACGATAACTTTAAAGATAGTGGATCAATTATAATGCTTTTTCAGGGTATAAAACTATAACTTATTACCTACATCTTGCAGAAAACCTTATTCGATTTGCTTCAGTGGTCATGGAGAATGGGGGATATTTGTAAATCATGGCATGGGTCCGTTTCTTTCAAGTTTGACACTTGGATGCTCTTGGCACCCATATGAATGGAAATATTTTGCTCACAACTGTCAGGGCAACTAACAAATTTATTCAAATTATGTGCATGCCTTTATATCAATGGTATGTACTCGTGTGAGGTCTTGTTGTTGAAAGATGTATTGATCTTGGTAAATCTTGGGGATCTTGGTAAATCATGTCAGATGTCCATTCCCTCCAGGTTTTGTAAGGAGACGCGTTGTCCATTGTGTTTATGCCTTACAAATAAGAAGTTGTTCATCGTGTTCTCGCACAAAAAATATCTTTTGAGAATGTGACTGCTGGTTTCCTTTCATTTTCAACTAACGAAATCAATAATGACTGAAATGAAGTAAAAGGGAATCATATTTCTGAGTTTTGCAAACATTGCAGGTAAGGTGTGAAAATGAATGATTAAATAGAGAAATTAAATCATTAACTCATGGAAGACTCGATTTGAGCTCTTCCTCCTGTATGGCTTTCTCTTATATCTGTTTTTTTTTTTAGAGATCAGTACATCTTTCAACAACAAAACCTCACACGAGTGCACACCATTGATATAAATGTATGCACAGAATTTGAATTAAATTTGTTAGTTGCCCTGACAGTTGTGAGCAAAATATTTCCATTCATATGGGTGCCAAGAGCATCCAAGTGTCAAACTTGGAAGAAACGGACCCATGACATGATTTACAAAGATCCCCCATTCTCCATGACCACTGAAGCAAATCGAATAGGATTTTCTGCAAAATGTAGGTAACAAGTTATAGGTTCATACTCTGAAATCAAATCTACTATCTTCAAAGCTATCGTTGCAGAAAGTCCGATTGTAATTTTGTTGGGACATACGGTAGTTCCCATGGTGACCCGACACTAACCGGAGTCCAGTGAACATCGTATCCGGCATGTAGGTCCTTTGTTCCGGTAATACTGCTGGAAAGATCACTGTATAATACTTAATTGTTAGTTTGATTAGTTTAAATAATTATATTATGCCAATATTTCTATTTCTATTTCCCTTCTGTTTTCTTACGAGTGAAAATATCTCATGATGTTCGTGAATGGTAGCGACCCGGTTCCAGCCGGAGTCCTGAATGAGTCGGATTCTGACTCGGTTGAACATCGTATCCGGCATGTAGGTCCGATAGAAGTACGGATATGTTTTCCGGTTGGACAGGTCGGGTGAGGAAGCCGAATACGACATCTGAATCATGTGCAACATAAGGAGGACAAAGTAATGAAACACATTTAGATTTGGGGTGTTTATATTTCAATTCCCGATTACAATTTTATATGAAACATTTACTGGTAAAATCATTCATTCCTAAATCACTCTTATTAAGAATATTAAACAAAAACATTAGACGAAAGACATTAAAATAAAAATTGTGATTTTTGTAAAAAATCATTAGACTTCTAGCACCAAAATATTGCCAACAACAATTTCTCACCAATATGATTGTCGAACGATAATTCAACACTCAAATGCTAGATTTTTAAAGGAATAACTCACTTACAATCATAACAGTTCACCCAAATTATTTATGTTGATGTAAATTAAAGGACAATGAAACTCAAGCAAAATGTTGCTTTCATAGACTTGAAGAGATTAGGAGGAATAATCTCTGAAAGTTAGAGCATAGCGGGCAAGAAACAAGAAAACTATGACTCTTTGAAGATGTCCATTTATTCCTATGGGGAACTCAAATTGTGGACTACTCCCCACATGTTTTGTACACAAATGTTCCCATTTTTACAGTTTACTTCATAGTCACACTTTTCCATTCCCCCAACTCATGATATGTTATGTATAAAAGCATTCTACAAAACATATGTTGAACTCAAATGGAGGGTAAACATAAATTTTGAGAAAATTGAACAAACTTGAAATTTTGTGTACAAACTGTATGGGGAGTAGTCCACAACTTTGCCAGAGTGCGTTGCCAATTTGAGTCACTCGTATAAATAAATGGCTCTTTTCAAAGAGCCATAGTTTTCTTATTTCTTGACCGATTGTGCTCAAATTTTCAGGGATTATTCATCCTATTTAGTGTCTTACAATTTGTCTGGATTTCATTGTCCTTTAAGTTGATTTGATTTGTAAAAAGGATTCACACCTTCACTGCCCACTGCACAGTATATTACTAAATGAGCACGTGTCCACGTGAAATGTTTTGTATATAAAGCTTCAAGAGGAATTCTAAAATAGCAAATTTGATTATTATTTATTAAGTAAATCCGCACTTTTGTCATCTTTCATTATATTTATAGTTGCCACGAACGAGTGTGGTCAGAAGCACCATACATGTAAGTTTGTTGTAACCATATACCTACATGATATAAGGTTCTCTCTTTTAAGTATTTAGGTAATATAGGTTAAAATGTCGTTGCTAATATAGGTTTTCTCAGCCAATTTCGTAAGCTTCTCATTCGTTTTGATAAGCGTTTCATTCAATTTCGCGAAATTTAGCTGAAGGCTTGCAATTGTCATTCAAAATTGCATTTTGTTCATACGATTTAGCTCTTCGGTCAAGTGATTTACCATTTTTAGCATTCAATTAAAAAAACACGCTATTTGCATTCAATTTCGTCAACGGATTTCACGGAAGGTGGTATTACGTAATCACAAATGTTCTCGCTTTAAATTGAATGACAATTTTACGAAATAGAAACACGTTCTAAATCGAATGCAAACAAAATGTTTTCGAATGATTGTTATATGAATTCGAATGCTAAACCAGAACGTCAATGACGTAGCGCTCATCCGGCATCTCGCAACATTAAATATCGCAAATTTCATGTGGTACACTTTTCAACTGGTCAAAAAATAAAAATGTGATGCCCTGGAAGGGACATAAAAATTAATTTAAACAAAATTAGAGTGAAACGAAATATAAATTTGACGCCCCAGAAGGGACGACATGGGAAAAAATAAAAAATAAATTTAAAAAAAATAAAAAAAATAAAAATAATAAAATTAAATAAAAATAAATAAAATTTAAAAAATGTAATAAAAAAAAATAAATAAATAATAAATAATAAAAATAAATAAATAAATAAATAAATAAATAAAATATTACCATAATTAATTAATGGAGAAAAATTTCAAAATTCTGTGTAGAAGTTTAGTGTACCAAAGTTAGCTCTACCAGATAAAGCAAACCAAATCAAAATCGGTCGAGAAATGAAGGAGAAGAAGCATTTTTTGTGATTTTTGGAATAAATTTGCATAAATTACCATAATTAATTAATGGAGAAAAATTTCAAAATTCTGTGTAGAAGTTTAGTGTACCAAAGTTAGCTCTACCAGATAAAGCAAACCAAATCAAAATCGGTCAAGAAATGAAGGAGAAGAAGCATTTTTTGTGATTTCGAATAAATTTGCATAAATTAGCATATATAATGAATTTCACAATTCTGTGTAGAAGTTTTAAATCCCCCTCCTAGCCCTATCTTATGAAACAATCAGAATCAAAATCGGTTGAAAAATAACGAAGAAGAAGCATTTTGAAAACTGTGGACGGACGGACGGACGGACGGAAGGACGGACGGACGGACGGAAGGACGGACGGACGACGGACGCAACGGCATGGCATAAGCTCATCGGGCCCTTCGGGCCGGATGAGCTAAAAACGAATTTGAACTGCAAAATACAGCTGCGGTGACAAAATCGGCGAAATTGAATGCACACAAAATGAATTTGTGTGGCCAACTTACGAAATTGACCGAGAAATCCTATAGTATAAATGTTCGCAAATGAAAGAATAACATACCGTGTGTTGAATATGTCTCTATTTTGAAAAAGTATACTTATAAATAAAATAATGAGTCAAATTAAACATGTGATACACACATTTGAATGGATATTTTTATACGCGATAAATATTGCACTTTGATTATATTATGGATGCAGCATAAATAATGTTTTATTACTGTGATAAAATGATATTGATTAGTTGTAAGAAAGAAAAAAAAATACATGAGGATTGCATAAGCATAATTAGACACACTTATAATGCACATGAGGTATAAAATTAAAAGGAATTAAATAGATAATTATATCAAAAGGTGAAATGAAATTTACTTCTTTTGATTTTTTAATTTGTGATAGTTGTAATATGATTTGAATCAAAATAACTAATGTTTGATAAGAATAACTTGTTATTCTCTGTTTATATAATATTGCTATGATTTGCTTACAATAAAATAGGAGCGTTTGATGATAGTCTTGAAGAATAATAGAAAAAGTTTTACTACTACTACTATAATCATCACTATATAGGCCTGATTGCTATTTGACTCAAATCTTCCTGTCAAATGTTTGTGCAATATATTGCATGAAAGACGTGTTGTGTCGATTACGAAAATATTTGTTGTCAATATATGGATGTAATGATCCTTACACTTCAAATATCAATTGAAGAAAATATACTTACCAGATAAATAGCCGAATTAGTTAATTATCCCCATATCGTCGCTTGATTAATTTTGAAAAGAGGGACAAAAGTGTAATAGTATATAGTAGTAGTAGTAGTAGTAGTAGTAGTAGTAGTAGTAGTAGTAGTAGTAGTAGTAGTAGTAGTAGCAGTAGCATAGTTTAGAAGTAGTAGTAGTAGTAGTAGTAGTAGTAGTAGTAGTAGTAGTAGTAGTAGTATGCGTAGAAGTAGTAGCAGTAGTAGTAGAAGTATTATCAAGCGCTGTTCATAAGCGTTTAGAAATACCAATGCGCTTTCTAAAGAAAAATTAAAATATCGATGTATCATGCATGCGTACGGCTATTATCGGTCTCCCAATCCTAAATACATGAAATAGGTCGTTACGGTCTGTTTATACATTGAAAAACGCAAAACTTACATATATGGATACATTTAAGTTTCATTGTGTCAAATACCAGTACAAGATATATACTTAAACAAGGCGATAGCCGTAGTGTGTCTCGCCCAATTGCGCGCATTCATGCCAATCAAGTTTGGTTACAAACAGATGCAGGGTTGGAAAAGTTATCGACCCTAATAGACTCTTACCCCCAAAACTTCACATTGACCCTCATTTGACCTTTGACCTACTTACGTGACATTTGACCCCGGCATATCATGGAGGCCGGTATAGGGCATCTACCAATCAAGCTTGGTTACAAACAGATGCAGGGTTGGAAAGTTATCGACCCTAATAGACTATTACCCCCAAAACTTCACATTGACCCTCATTTGACCTTTGACCTACTTATGTGACCTTTCACCCCAGCATATCATGGCGGCCGGTATAGGGCATCTACAAATCGAGTTTGGTTACAAACAGATGCAGGGTTGGAAAGTTCTAAATCGAATGCAAACAAAATGTTTTCGAATGATTGTTATATGAATTCGAATGCTAAAAAACGAATTTGAACTGCAAAATACAGCTGCGGTGACAAAATCGGCAAAATTGAATGCACACAAAATGAATTTGTGTGGCCAACTTACGAAATTGACCGAGAAATCCTATAGTATAAATGTTCGCAAATGAAAGAATAACATACCGTGTGTTGAATATGTCTCTATTTTGAAAAATTATACTTATAAATAAAATAATGAGTCAAATTAAACATGTGATACACACATTTGAATGAATATTTTTATACGCGATAAATATTGCACTTTGATTATATTATGGATGCAGTATAAATAATGTTTTATTACTGTGATAAAATGATATTGATTAGTTGTAAGAAAGAAAATAAAATACATGAGGATTGCATAAGCATAATTAGACACACTTATAATGCACATGAGGTATAGAATTAAAAGGAATTAAAAAGATAATTATATCAAAAGGTGAAATGAAATTTACTTCTTTTGATTTTTTAATTTGTGATAGTTGTAATATGATTTGAATCAAAATAACTAATGTTTGATAAGAATAACTTGTTATTCTCTGTTTATATAATATTGCTATGATTTGCTTACAATAAAATAGGAGCGTTTGATGATAGTCTTGAAGAATAATAGAAAAAGTTCTACTACTACTACTATAATCATCACTATATAGGCCTGATTGCTATTTGACTCAAATCTTCCTGTCAAATGTTTGTGCAATATATTGCATGAAAGACGTGTTAAGTCACACAATGTTGTGTCGATTACGAAAATATTTGTTGTCAATATATGGGTGTAATGATCCTTACACTTCAAATATCAATTGAAGAAAATATACTTACCAGATAAATGGCCGAATTAGTAAATAATCCCCATATCGTCGCTTGATTAATTTTGAAAAGGGGGACAAAAGTGTAATAGTAATTATAGTAAGTAGTAGTAGTAGTAGTAGTAGTAGTAGTAGTAAGTAGTAGTAGTAGTATATGAGTAGAAAGTAGTAGTAGCAGTAGTAGTAGAAGTTCAAGCGGCTGTTTCATAAGCGTTTAGAAATACCAATGCGCCTTTCTAAAGAAAAATTAAAATATCGATGTATCATGCATGCGTACGGCTATTATCGGTCCTCTCCCAATCCTAAATACATGAAATAGGTCGTTACGGTCTGTTTTATACATTGAAAACGCAAAACTTACATATATGGATACATTTAAGTTTCATTGTGTCAAATAACAGTACAACAAGATATATACTTAAACAAGGGCGATAGGCCGTAGTAGTGTGTCTCGCCCAATTGCGCGCATTCATGCCAATCAAGTTTGGTTACAAACAGATTGCTAGGGTTGGAAAGTTATCGACCCTAATAGACTCTTACCCCAAAACTTCACATTGACCCTCATTTGACCTTTGACCTACTTACGTGACATTTGACCCCGGCATATCATGGAGGCCGGTATAGGGCATCTACCAATCAAGCTTGGTTACAAACAGATGCAGGGTTGGAAAGTTATCGACCCTAATAGACTATTACCCCCAAAACTTTCACATTGACCCTCATTTGACCTTTGACCTACTTATGTGACCTTTCACCCCAGCAATATCATGGCGGCCGGTATAGGGCATCTACAAATCGAGTTTGGTTACAAACAGATGCAGGGTTGGAAAGTTATCGACCCCTTATAGACTCTTACCCCAAAAACTTCACATTGACCCTTATTTGACCTTTGAACCTACTTATGAGACCTTTGACCCCAGCCTATCATGGAGGCTGGTTATAGGGCATATACCAATCCAAGTTTTGTTACAAACATAATGCAGGGTGGAAAGTTATTGTCCTAATGCTTATACGCAGCTCTGAAGAAAATCCATTAGATATCGCCGGGGACTATATTTACGAGACAATGGCCCGTATTCACAAAGGAGGTTTGTACAAACCCCGTTTCAAACCGCGGTTTACATCTATGGAATGCCAATTGTAAACTGATGGAGAGAGAATGTTGTACCATCAACATTGCATTCTCTCTCCATTCAGTTTTACAATTTGGCATTCCATAGATGTAAAACTGCGGTTTGAAACCGGGGTTTGTACAAACCTCCTTTGTGAATACGGGGCCAATAAGTCTGCTGGTGCAAAGTGTTACCGGTAGTCTTTGTCTTTTAGGTCAGGCACAAGTTGAGCCACAAGTTGAGAATTCGGGCCAGTGTCTTTAGTCTACAGTATGTATAAAGCCATGAATGGGAATAGGCTACTTCAGGACATTGTTACAGTTCCATCTGAGGATGTCTTCAAAGGAAACCTAAATAAATCTTGGTGGATTTATATTTGCACCATGCCATGCATGCGACCACCAACTCATAGTTTGAAACCATTCATGCCGGCATACCCCCGAGTAAGACCTAAAATACCAACAGTACGACAACCTATACAAAATGATGATAATGATGATGATAATGATGATGACGATGACGATAATAATAATGATGATGACGATGATTATGATGATGACGATAATGATGATGATGATGACGATGATGATGATAATGATGATGATGATGATGATGATGATGATGATAACGATGATGATGGCAATAATGATGTTGATGATGATGTGTGTGTCAAACTTGTGGGCAATGAGTTAGCAAATATCACTTTGCATTGTCGCTCATTACTCATATCACTCAGTGGATATACAGTATATCAGATCAGATACACAATCATCATTTTGATCAACCCTTTGTCATTTTTTGCATATGTGTCAAGATAGTTACTAGATCCCCTTCAAACTTATCACAGGGCATCGCAATGCCCAGCGTCACTATCGTCTGCAATGGGGTTTAAAAACAATTGCATACTTTATACTTGTTTAGGACTCGGTGGGTAATTTCAATTAGATAATAACTGGAGCGCGTATGGCCTGTCTAAAACAATTATGAAATGGGTCCAATGAAGCGTATAATAGGATGATGTGAAATTTATACAAATGAAACCCCGTTTTGCTTATCTCTGTGAGCTTATTAAAAATCCATCACCATAATTCCACCAAATATCAACTATTTCAGTTCCAGATACAATTCAATGATCGCAATCATGGTAATGCGTTCACGGAGATACGGATGGGCAATCATACAAATTTAATCCAGTATTATTTGATACGTCTTTCATAAAAATATGACAAGCTAAATGAAACAAATGCTACTTATATGAAAAATCACATCAATCAAGATATTCACAGATAACATGTAAGAAAACCCTTTCAATAGTGCATTAAGACCGATGTTGACGACGGTAGTTTGCAGTTATTTCAATCGTGAAATTCAAACAATTCACTATTACACACAAATTTGCCCGTCATACCAAATATATGTATATAGGCTAATTGAATTTATTATTGAAATGATTTAATGTAAATTGTAATGTCATTTAATTGTAATTTTATGTAGTTCTTTTAAGTTTGATCAAATTACACTTTTTAAATCAAATTTCATTTTAATTCAATTAAATTTAATCGATTTTAATGAAACTACATTAAATCTAGTTCAAAATCCAGATTAAATTAAATAGATTTAATTAAATTTAAAGGAACTACAGCGTCTAGATGGCCCTAATTTTCACAATTCGGCTCTCTATGTGTAATTTTTCCTGACAAAAAAGAATTTGGCAGTCATTTCTCGTGAAATCAATCGATTTTTGGGGTAATTGGTAAATATCTAATTGTCCTGGGAAACGCCCCTTTTAAATCGCCAAAATGTGGGTGGGGCGTAAAACTGGCTGCTAAGTGAGATTTGGCATCAGAAAACTAGTCTTAAATCACTACTGTGTTTATTTTCATGGATTTTTCTTCGGCAGACCTATGTTTCAAGTCAATCAACTATGAATAAGTGTCAAAGTACGTTGTATCTTTAGGTCCTTTAATTTTAATTAACATGAACATGCATGAATTTAATCAATTTCAATGAGAACGTATATCTGGATCTGCTATCATTTCTTTGTTCAGGATGAATGAATAAATAGATCACCCCATGAAACAATATATAGGTATCACTAAACTTACGGACCTACGCCGGTGATTCAAAATTAAAATCTATTCAATTGAAAAACAATTTCCTATCGAGACTAGGTATTGCTTATGTCTACGCCCAGTGATTAATATGAATTAATTGAAAATCAATTAGATTTCAATTGAAAACACAATATCATACCGTGACTAATAATATCACTTACAGGTCTATGCCACTGATTAATTATAATTATAATTAGATTAAAATCTGTTGCAAATAATTAAAAACAATTTCCTACCGTGACTAGGTATTCCTATATGTCTACGCCAGTGATTAATATGAATTAATGAAAATCAATTAGATTCAATTGAAAACAATAATCATACCGTGACTATATATAATCACTTACAGGTCTATGCCACTGATTAATTATAATTTATAATTAGATTAAATCTGTTGCAATTAATTAAAAACAATTTTCCTACCGTGACTAGGTTCCAGTAGTAAGCAGTCTCTGCTACAGCCTGCGTGGGCCGTGGAAACATGCCCGGGCCAAGGAATCATAATCTTCTGTGGCTCCTTGTGAAGCTGATCGAATAGGACTCGAGTGCCGAGTCCGGCCTCACACTGTTGGAAGAAATAGTTATATAAAAACAAATTATATACATTTGTAATGACAAGTTCAAATAGCTGCTGCCGATAGTACTACTACTACTATACTACTAACTACTACTACTATACTACTACTACTTACTCTACTACTACTACTAACTAATACTACTACTACTACTTACTACTACTACTACTACTCACGGGCCGTAGCGACTTACGTAATACATATCCAACTTGGGGGATGAATGAATAGATCATCCCCCCCCCCCCCCCCAGTTGAATGGGCATCAATGACATGTCTATGCCCGTGCCACTACTACTACTACTACTTCTACTACCACTACTACTACTACTACTACTACTACTACTACTAACTAACTACTACTACTACTAACTACTACCACTACTACTACTACTACTACTACTACTAACTACTACTTACTACTTCTACTCTGGGCTACTGCTACTTGAATACTACTACTACTTACTACTAACTACTACTTACTACTACTACTACTACTTCTAACTACTGGGCTTACTGCTACTGACTTACTACTACTACTACTACTACTACTACTACTTCTACTACTACTAACTACTTACTACTTCTACTACTACCTTCTACTATGCCCGTGCCACTACTACTACTACTACTATCTACTCACAACTACTACTACTACTACTACTACTACTACCACTACTACTACTACTATACTACTACTCTACTACTACTACTGACTGCTACTACTACTTCTACTACTGGGCTACTGCTACTGATATACTACTACTAGCTACTACTATACTACTACTACTACTACCTACTACTAACTACTACTACTACTACTATCTACTACTACTTCTACTACTTCTACTACCACTACACACTACTTCTACTACTAGATCTTAATACAAACAACAACAACACAACAACAACAACCAACAATGACATTACTACTAATGTTTCTTCTATTGATACTGTAAAATGGTAAACGCACGTCTTTTTTTTTTACTATCATTCCACACTAATGCTTTAAAAGAATTATACCGGTGTCGTATTACACATTGGGCAATTAAAAGGACAAATTGACGGTATCGATAGCAAAAAACGATACTTACTTTTTTGGAAGAAAACAACATTTTGACATTTTGGCAATTATATTTTTCAAATGCCAAATCCAGTAATCTTGTTTAGTGAAACAGTAATGTATGCTATAAAGCGATCAAGTCGTTTAATTTGGCCTACGCTCAGTTCTTTTTTAACGGAGTTATTTACGCATTGCTGAATTTGCCCCTTTTTACATGCACGATTATCGCGTCGATATTGGGCATGGAAAAAGGACAAAACGCGAATTGCCCTTTTACGCGCATTGATAATGCACAGGCAATGCGCGCGACTTGGCGCAATAATGGGCAGCTAAAAGGGCAAATCCATTTTTGTCCTTTTTATTGCCCATATCGTATGCGCGTTTAGTCGTGTATGCCAAACATGCAAAGGGTTTATTTCGTAGTCACTTGAATTAAAATTGGCCAAACTTGTGGGCCGTACGCATGTGCGAGATATTGTGATCATACTATATTATTACGGAAAAGTAGTAAAATAAACACATTTCATTCGTTGATACATTGATTCTTAACCAAATAACACCTCTCGGCAGTTCGTGAAAAACGAATTTTGTCCTTTTCGTTGCCCAAATACGTGCAATTTTGTCATTTTTGTCCTTTTGTTATTTTTGATTTTCTCAAAAGTAGGGCACATATGGGAATTCTAAAACATATCATCGGATAGGTTTTATAGAGAACTCTATCTGAAAATAAAATAAAAAACAAAATCCATATTTGACGATAATATTCGGCCATTTTGCCCTTTTTTATTGCCCAGCGACGATTTTGGCGTTGTTTGGTTATGCTTGTTTTTTCCCAGTTATATCTTGCCATAAGAACCACGTATTGCCATTATCGTGTAAAGCGCGGCGCACACAGAGGCCGACTCGTTTCCGATTTAGTCGCGGCCGATTCAACATGTAGAATCGCGCCCGATAGACCTCCGACTGCAAATCGAAGATGTGAATTCAATGCACACAGAAGCCGATCCGACTGAAAAACCAGTCGGATCGGGTCGAGTCGGCTCTGTCTGCGCCGGGCTTTAATGCAATGAAAACGTTTATTACGTGACAATTGCTGTATCTACGTGGACAATTGCTTGTATCTACGTGACAATTGGGCGGCAATCAGAGCCGGTGGCAATCAATGGGTCTACGTGTACGTACGGGAAGGGCCAGCTCAAGAGGATCAACAATGTCAACATCTTCAACAATCCATGCCATCCAAGTCCTTCTGCTGACATGGGCTTTTTGTGTTTATGACGCATTATCATAATCGGTTTTCAATTATGCTTTACGTGGCCCTTTGCTTTACGGCAATATCTTTACGGAAGGTGTATAAAGGTTTTAGTGCGTAGCCTGAGGCTTGTCGACCGCTCTGTACGAAACGCGGAGATATTGCACCCTATCTCGCGGCAGACAACGTCTATTGCTAAGACCCTTTTATGAAAACAGCCCCAGATATCGCAACCCTATACAAGCCTAATAACTCTCACCTTTTACTCAAATAGAACATAAAACTGTATTGTTTGGAGATCAGTGGAGTATTGAGCGGCTTGCAAAACGAAAAGTCACGTAATCACGTATCACGTTCAAGTTTTGCGCCTTTTCGTGAAAACAAGGTACACCCAAGCCTACGAAGTGTTTGGGGTTACGTGACCCAAATAGTTTTTGATGATAACTATATGGGCAATTCCACGATGAGGGTGGACATGAACTCAAAAAAACAAATTGGCTCTATTTCAAATCCTATTGATTTTTTCTGGATATTTTTTCCATACAACATGATCCTATGATTATATCTTTCAGTTCACATGATTTTTTTTAATTCTCGGTGTCCTCCTTATAGGAGAAACGGAAACCATACATGAAAACTCCACCACATGGGTATTACCCTGTGCAAATTTCAGGAAAATCCTTATATTTTACAAATTTTCAGGTATTTTTTATTATTTTAAGGTACCAAAATTTGATGACTGATAATCAAAGTACCTTTTCAGATAAAAATTTCAGTCTTTTGAGTGCGCTCTAAAGTATATTTTTTTAATTAATCAAATCCTCCGGACAAACTGTAATGTCCGTGACGCTGAAAAAATGTAATGTCCGTGGACGCAAACGTTTTTGTTGTCTAGATCACATAATACCTGGCCCGTTTCGCAAAATCCAACTTGGATTCAATTCATCATTTGCCTTGTCTATAATTGAATACCTAAATCACCTTGTGAGGTCTCGGAAACTCACAGATTTTTGCAAAGATGTATATGGATGCAAAAAGTTATGTCCAAAAAAATGTAATGTCCGTGACGGCGCCACATTTGCAGAATTACTCAGTAACGAATTGGATAAATGTTCTGAAACTGTTTTTTGCATACTTAACCAGGCTATTGCTTTGTAATCAAAATAAAAAGTTAGACATTAGGTAGAGGTATGAATTAGTAGTGGCATTGGAAAGTCATGAAAATACCTGTCTGTTTGTAATGTCCGTGACGCTGGAGTTTGCCCATACTGAAGTACCATTTTCTACCCTTGGCCTGACCTAAGTAACGATCTACACTTCCTTTGTTCGTCCGATAGCGGAGTACGCGGCGCCTGTCTGGTCGAGTGGCATCACAAAAGACGCAAGCTGACACGATTGAACGCATCCAAAAGAGAGCATGCAGAAATCATTCTTGGCCCCTCACTACGCCCTACGTGTATGCCTCGTTGGACTCATTACAAGCTCGACGCGGATCAGCTGTTCGCCTCCTTTGCCTAAATATATGCCCCACCTCAAAACTGCATCATCTTCTTTCCGACAGAGCGTCCCAACAATCAATACAACTTACGTAATTTGGAACAATTATATTCTACATTAAGTGTAAAACAGAACGCTTTAGAAAACCAGCCCTGTTCCTGCCCTGATCCGCAACTTGAACTCTCAATTACAATTACAAT
>JBAMJV010008172.1:0-23692 GCA_037951105.1 Echinarachnius parma
TAATCATGCAGATTACATGCACAAATACATCAATCTATAATCATTACATTTAATATGTATGAAGTATGATTTAGATTTACAATTAGTAATAGTGCAATCACCGTAAACCGGGGTGACTTTGGCCACTTTTTGCGAAGGATGTATTTTCATCAAGTTCCACTCTTTAGAACTAATTTCTGATTATACATCAGTCATTAGACATTACCCTAAGATTAAGAATATATTTGAAACAATAAGAAATTTGTTCTAAAAATATGTGAGGCTTGATAAATAATACATTCATCTAAAAAATTGGCAAAAGTCACCCCGGCGGCCAAAGTCACCCCGGTTTACGGTACCAATTAGTACTAGTACCAATGTCCACCCCTACAAGTCAAGACAAGGGGTTAACTGCATATGCGCTATGCTGCAGTACAAGTACAACGACCAATGACAATGACATGTCAATGATATTTACAATTACAGTTACTTACATCATCAACAATCAACATCAACCATTTCAACATTTGCCAGTTTTTGAACTAGTTTATCACAAGTTTGTTTGGCTTTAAATGTTACATACCTCTTTAAAAATGTAGCCCGTTCTTTTTGAGCTTCTTGTTGTTTAGCTTTGTCCTTGGGTGCAGTATTGTCTGCGCATACATACAATGATATGCATGTAAATGTGCATGAACAAAAGGGTACCGCAAACAAATAACAAACACGAAAAATAGCTAACGGGGCCGATGAGCTGAGACGCGTGGGATCGATGGGCGGACCGGCCCGGCCTTTCAGAACTTGAAGAAGAGCCCCATCGACACGGAAGTGCCGTTTGACTGGTACCGCGGCGGGCAGGTTGAGCTGTTGATTAACACATGGAACACCTTTCAATCCGGGATTGCATTTAAATAATGCCAATTATGTCAGAGTGTACATCATTACATCTGTAATCAGTAATGTATTGTTAATGCGTTTGAAAAACTGAAATTTAAATTCCAATATCGAGACCAAGGAGGGGCGATTACACTTGGACCAGCAGCCTGTGATTACTTTCCGTACATGCGATACTACAAAGGTAAGTTTCAATGTACGCTGGTACTGATGTTCTGTTTCTGTACATATGAAAATCAATCAAGAGAGAAAAGCGAAATAGCAGCACGCTTGTCGTGCGGGAAATCGCAGGGGGCACACTGCGCTGACATGTAAATATCGCAAGCTTTGTATATCTACGTGTCGACGAATCGATAAAAACAAGCCAAATGTAAACTAATTGTACGGGTTATAAAGGGTATCCATCAAATTTGATGGCGTGTATAAGTATTCACATGAGCATGCTCAAAACTTGTAATTTGTAATTATACTTTGATTCTAATTTGAACCCTTTCTCGACTTGTGCATCTCTTTCATAACGAAGTTACTTATAACTTAGAGTTAGACCCAACTAATCAGCCTTTTTAAATATTTTTTACTCATTATGGAATATAAATGCAAGTGAATCTATAGACAGTTTACTTTCTACTTTCTACCCGGATATTGAGTTCTAAATCTAACACTCAGTAACACTAACGGTAACATTGCAAGTTATGTAATTGTATTTGTAAATAAGCTCTTGAAATCCGTCCTACTAATTAGCGTGAACAAGTGCGAAGTACTGCGAACAAGCATGAACTAAATAGCTAGCGCGAATGACCCATCGATTTTTAGGGTTGGGGAACAAATTCTCGCTTGTTCGCAGTAATTAGGCCTAATTGCTGCGCTCAATTACTAATTACTGCGAACAGGTGCATGCTATTCGCAGTACTTCGCACTTGTTCACGCTAATTAGTAGGACCCCTTGAAATTGAAATTGAAAAATTGAAAATTTAAAAACTCCAAGTCCAAGTCTAATACTATAGTCAATACAATATTACTTTTAGAAGAAGGTTTGTATAGCATGTATTGTAAACAAAATTGTATGAATGAACATTGAAATTGAAGTTAAAAATAAATGTTGTATTGCAACTAAGCAAAGTTAGTTAATCAGAACTCAGAAGTGAACGTTTGTATATTATGAGACATGATTGTTTACATTTTACAATCATAGGGCTTTTACACACATTGTGTGAACTTAAAATGCCCATTTCTTCAAAACAAGAATTACTGACAAGTGCCAGGTTTTGCTATAGCCGGTCACATAATAATAACTAACAGTAACAGCGCAAGTGCGAGTAGGCGATAGCGCACTCACGCTGAACCAAACTATGCACTTCTCTCATATGATCAATCAAGATGACACCCTTTATAGATGCACCCTGCAATGGGATGTGTTCGTGTGTGTATTTTTTTGTTATCGCTAATTGGTGAAATATTACTCCTATATGATAAACAGGATCATAGTGGCCAAATATGTTTGTATCCTTGATATTGCAACGGGATTCCCTCCGGGCTCTCATTTCCCACCACAGCCAATCGCTGGACACACCCGACAACCACATCCCGTTGGGTTCTTTTATACTCTAGGGATTCCAAGCAGACAAACACCCTCCCGACATCACGCACTACACACCGAAGTTTGCCGTTATAGTGGCCCTTGCCTTTATTCTCGAGTCAAAACGAATCTACACACCGTCGTCACAGGCCGTGGGGGCACCGCGATCACAGCCTAGCCGCAGCTACTAGAATGCACGTCTTGTTTGCACGACTGCAACGGGAGAACTCCTCGAATTCAGCGAACGAGATCAATGCATATCGAATGCTAACTCAAGATACTTGCTAAATATATCGCGCGTGCTCGCATCGCGAGCGGCCAAACAGTGCTGTGCGTTGCCCACACGTTCACAATAATACCTGCATGATACACAATATACACTACTCTATGATACACGCTAAATATGCCCTGTCTACAACAGTAAACTAATATACCTCTCGCAACATGCAATACGGTACAACCCTACCCTTTTCATATCTGCGACGATGCAATTTACAACGGTACAATTAAAGGACTACGAACAATCAAAATCACAGTTACAATTTCGTCACAATATTAATTAATACTTCATTTAATGATTCTTCTGAACCATTTAGGTAGCTGTATCTAGAAACAACTGCTCTCCCTTGAACATTCAAGATGACAGCCATTAGACACACCCTGCAGCGGGATGTGTTCCTACCCACCGACGAACGCCTGATCGGGGTCGTCCATGTATCTAAGGCAGGCAAAAAGAAGAAAGTCAGCTTTCTCTGTGTTACAGGTGAGTTGAATTTTGGACAGTACGTACGTTATAAAGTTATGCTTCTTTTAAATTAACCAGAGATATTTCAGAATTCTTGATAGCAATTAATGATTGAAATGGTAATTTGCTTCAATAGTACATTTGCTGACACTTATTGGTCAAGTATTTTTACAAGATATAAAGAGTATTAGAGCTCTTC
Organism: Echinarachnius parma; assembly: GCA_037951105.1. Classification (NCBI taxonomy): domain Eukaryota; kingdom Metazoa; phylum Echinodermata; class Echinoidea; order Clypeasteroida; family Echinarachniidae; genus Echinarachnius; species Echinarachnius parma. The sequence goes on from JBAMJV010008172.1 coordinate 3,391, forward strand.
ATTTTCTTGGATATGTATGATTTCAGAACAACAATCTTGAGGAAGAGATGACAATTGGGTACAAAATGCTTTACAAAGGCAAATATCTTCCTGTCGAATTGATTTATTTATATTCATTAACTACTGACCAAGCAGCTCCATTTTTTTGTTCAAAGTCATAAATAAAAAAGTTTCTATCTGCCCACTTTCTAATTATTAAAAAAATCATTTTCAGTTACCACTGACCAGCCGGCCCAAGTGTCTCTACACAAAGTGAAGAAGGTGGACAAGGATGCATTCAAGAAGCGCCAGTCATGGCCACTTGGAGATTTGAAGATTTGCGATGGCAAAGATGCTAAAATTGTGAGTACATAGAGAATCTGGATGACTCTAAAGCCCTCTGCAGACAGAGCCGACTCGACCCGATCCGACTGGTTTTCATTCGGATCGGCTCAGTTTTCAGTGCCTCGCGACACACATTTTGCCAGTCGAGAGACAGTCGGATGCTCCGACCAACCTGACCCAAATCTAGCCTGATTGAAACCAGTCGGATCGGGTTGAGTTGGCTCTGTCTGCAGAGGGCTTAAGGTTCAGTAAAATACATATTTTGTATCACATTATGGATGAGTAAGTTATGAAGATGAATTAGGAAAAATACTGCTGAAAACTGCTTATCTACTAAAAATGTGCCTGTGTGATAAAAATGAGAGTCTATTGGGGATTCAAACTTTTGATCCTAGCAAAATTTTTGTCAGAGGCAAAATGACCAATAAGTTGAATGAATAAGTTTTTTGACAAAGAATAAAAGTAAATTAAGTAGGTGTTGTAGCCTTACAAGTTGAATACAAATTTGGTCAAAGATATTGAAGATTTGTGATGGCAAAGATCTGCACAAACTGTGGGCAGGAAAGATCATAGAGTAATGCCTACGAAATGTAATTAACGAAATGATAATGTGATGCTCTACATTATATTGCAAAGTATCTAATCAGATAAACTACCAATTCAATGGAACAGTTCTTTCGGAAGAAATTTATGAAACAGTAGGTCCTTTTAATGACCACCAATCTTCCAAGAAAGAATAATTAAGGTAGTGTAACTGTTATCTGATAAACCTTATTAACCCATAGTATTACAATTAAGCAAAATAAGATCATGCCTTTAAATGCAACATGTTTTTTTTTTATTAGTGCTTTTCATGATATTGAAATATAAAGTAAACATTTAATTGTATTACTTTCATATTGGGCATTGAATTTTATAATTTGCATTTGATTCCTTGTTTTATAGAAAAACCTAAAAGATGCTTCTCACTATTCAATATATTTTGGGAATGGAGTGTAGGGTGCCAAAGTGAGTGGTCACAGCTTTTCATCGCTATGGGTAATGGTTCTATGAAATGTCAGACAAGCCATAATTTTTTGACCTAGCGGTTGCTAAGAAGACCAGGGGGTGTTGCATAAAGAGTTGCAATTAATCGCAAGTCAGAAAACATGCGCACTTGAGCCAATCAGATTTGCCCATTTAGGCGTATTTTCCAACTTGCGATTCGCAAGTGTGCAAATAATCGCAACTCTTTATGCAACACCCCCCAGCTCCAACCCAATACCGAAATTCCAAATCAAAGAATCATTACTATACACTAAAATAAGAATGTGACATCACTACTTTGATACTCTGTTTGAAGAATCACTGCAGTTAGACATACATGTACATGTACCTGCCAACTGTTCCGATTTAATCGGAATATTCTGATTTTCTGAATTTTTAGGACCTCAAACAAAAATTTCTCTCCTGCATGGTCGGAAGCGCCAGAAATGTGCCGATCATGGCATAATTGGATAGGTTACAGCAAGATACATATCGATAATCAATTATTAGCAGTGAGAACGATGTAAACAAAAAAATAAGAGCCCCTGTGAGCCCCAAAATTGCCCTTGTGAACATTTTCACGAGGGCGTTTTTTGTCCTCAAAATTCTCATTCCTCATATGCCCAAGAAACGCTCAAGGCTTCGCCCCCAGACCCCCGCTAAAGGTTCAGATTTCTTATTTTCAAATGTTGGCAGGTATGCAGTTAGATTGATTGTGAGTTCTAATGTGTTCAATTTATTCATGTATTGCTTTTCTCCATAGGATGTGCCTGAATTTGACCTGCATTTCGAGAAAGCGTACAAATGGATAGCAAGTAACGTTATTGAGAAGAATTCCTTCATTTCATCACTATGGAAGGTTAGTTTGTTCATTATTGTCTGTGTCCTACCACGTAAACACTCTAACACACTTTTGTAGCTGCTAACATTCTTCAATTAAAAAAATAACAATTTTGATCTTGTCCCAATAGTATTACTTTTCTAATTGCAATAAATGATATAGTATTTGGTTTCTGTGCAAGCCAGGTCAAGGGAAGCAGTGGTATTTGAATTGATGAGCTTGTTTATGATACAACCAATAATAAGTGCCTCATAAACACTCATGCCATCCCTCAACTTAAGGGCAACTCAAGTTTCAATGCATTGTGAGAACATTACATGTTAATCTTATCTTAAAGGGCAATGCAACTCAAGAATAGAGTTTATCCTACTTTATACATCGTAATATGTCTGTTTAATATATGTAACATTACTCCGACTCAGATTTCTGCCTTGGAAGTAATATGTGAAAACTCTTTCGGGTATACCGCTATTCACGCGAACATTGTAGGCCGCCATTATTAGGTTTGTGCGGACTCTGGTCAATGATATGCACTAATGCATTTCAATAGCACCAATTCAAACCATTGTCTGAATACTTGTAGATGCTTTCAAATCAGTGAAAAGCTTTTTGAGAATATGTTATTCATTGCGGATATGGTATTGGAAAAGATATCGCTAGTGATATTCGTTTGTCTCGCAATGTGGTCAACAAGGAATCTTAAGAGATCACTTAAGATTCCTTGTTGACCACATTGCGAGACAAACGAATATCACTAGCGATATCTTTTCCGAAAAGCTTTTTGTTCGGCCCGTAGCACATTCGTCAGAGTTTGCAAAGCATGTCGGGTAATTACAAGAACATGGCCGCCCCCATCATCTTTTGCCGCCGTAAGAATTAGTAAAATGTGAGTATGTTCACGTAAGGATTTCATGGCCTCCAGGAGGCCAAAATTGCCAAGTTATGTATCAAATCAAATGTCTGTTCACCCTCTAAACGATAATAATAACCGAAAGCCATAGTTTCATTGCCCTTTAAACTAAATGAGCAAAATCAATTGTGTTATTAGAATATGATGTTTTTAAAGTTAAAATATTTCAAATTGTTCTCTTTGTTGCTATTTCAAACCAATACATTTCTTTTGGGGGCCACCAAAACCTGAAAATTAATGATTTTCCTAGCCCAAATGGGCAACAGTGTGTATCTGTAACTATTAAAATAGCATAATATTTGAATATTAAAAAATTGGTATAACCTTTATCTTTGATCCCATAGCTCAGTCAGCGATATTTAAAACAGCTAAAGAAACCAGATTTCATCAACGTTAAGCCAGCATTGCTAGAGGGTATGTATGTACTGTCCCTTTTATCCCTTTTCTGCACTTTATATACCTTGTACCTTGTTGATTCATACAACTTATGAAGGAATTATGTTTTGCTCAATTATGCATTTGTGGCCAGACAAATGCAAGTAAACATTGTGGTACTTTAAATATTCAGTATCAATTTCAAGATGGGCTTTATTCCTCTCATATGATTTGCAGACACATTACAGACACATTTACAATAAAAACAAACATTCACTATATATGCAAGTGGTAGGTATGGAAATTGATACATCTCAGAAAGTATTATACCCAATTTCTTTCCATTATAACTATCACACCTTATATGCTTGCTAGTAGTCAAAATTCATCACAACATTAATGTTGTGTGTGCTTTTTTGCACATTATAGAGTAGCCACCCTTGAATCAATCAAAGACAGATCAGGCACAGGGTGAACTACACAGCTTCATCTGGAATTTATGATGTGCTATCTTGATTTTCTTTATTAATTAATTTATTTTATTTGCAGGAAAAGAATAGCAATTAAGCAGATCAGTCACATAATGACAGTCTTCCCAGCGACAACTACAAGGGTTTAGCTGCAATTACCTATGATGTGTCATCTTAATTGTGTCCGCTTTGTTTCTCTTTATTTGATCAAACTGATTGAGAGAATATAAACCTTTTCCCCCACATTACAACAGAGTATGTATCCGTGGATCAGGCCAGGGCAGACCAGTCACATGATGATCTTCCCAGCGAAGACTACCAGGCTCTATCTGGGCGTGAAGAAGCAGATCTGGAGCGAATGATGGACGAGTGTGAATTCGCCATCGGCAACGCAGAGGCATTCATCGAGCGGCTGGCAAACGACCTGTCCGTACTCGACGGGGTAGGTGCAGTCAATCCTGCTTTAGCAACCACCTGCCTATAAAGACCACTGATCTTGGTTACCTTGGAAGAAGTTAGGAGTGTTAACCCGTTCCCTACGAGTTTCTGAAATATACATAGACTTTGTACACAACCCACTTGGTTCCTGTAGTCAAGGGGTTAATAAACCTGTGTATATATGTATATATCGATCATTAAGCCAACACCCACTTAAAGGGATCTAGTAACTTTGTTGAGATGTGCAAAAACTGATGAATGGTTGATGCAATGTATACTGTTGTTATCTCATATGTCCTCAGGGTATTGTGTGAAAATTTCAGGTCAAATGGACAATGTATGGCCAAGTAATGAGCGAAAATGCAAAGTGATATTGGGTGATATTCACCAACTCACTGCATTCACTTTGTACAGGGATGAAAATCTCGCCCGGAGATTTTCTTATCTAAATACTTCAATCATACATATCTTTGTAAAGAAAGGGAAATTTGAAAAACCGAAAGCTGTCCCATGATTTTATTGTTAATACGAATACAACAAGGTATAAAGGAACCGCTAGAATTACAATTTTATTTTGAGGATTTGGACAATGTTACTAAGTCCCTTTAATATCAAATCTCAGTAGGAAGTGATTAGACTTTGTTGACACTGTTGTTGAGTCTGCTGCTATTTTAGTAGTTATAGCCACTTTTGTATATGCACACTCTGACTCTGACAATGTGGCATGCAGAGCTATTGGCAGCCTCCAGATGGCAATGAAATCTGATGATAGTGGTCTAAAACAATTGATTATTATTAGTGATACCCAAGAGGAAGTATCTAACTAGAAGTGACAGGATTCATGCCCTTATCAGTGCCAGTAAACCAAAAAGCCAACATGAAACTTCCCTTTAGTATGAAAACAGCTAGCATGCTCCCCTGGGAGTTGAGAAGGTGCGCAAGATAGTTGTGCGGATTTGAACCCTACCTAATTGACCGGGTAATAATGCCTTTGTATAAAAGCCCTTCAAAATTATTACCAATCATGATAGGTACTATATACATTGAAAATATTCTAATTCACCCAATTACTATCTTTTCCTCTTGCTGTTCTGAAATCATGCATGTCCAAACTATGAGTAACCATTCTGGGTATGTTCTCTCGCTCTCTATATGATGACACACGCGGTACCCCGGGGTACCGTTGTACCCCGGGGTACCGCGTTGTGTAGCGCCATCTTGTGTCCACTCGAAGCACAACCGTATTGCGTTGTGTATGCAGTGCAGCGCGCGCTTGTATGCACGCTATACCCCGGTACAGCCCTAAAAAAAAAAAAAATAATTGAACAAAATGGCGGATATTCGTTTGGTACCCCAGGGTACCATTTATGTCATCATATATTGTTGTTCTTCTATCTTCAGGCCAACATCCACTCGATCATCGAGTCTCAACAGGAAGTGGCGAGACTCATGTTTCTGTTAGACGAGAGCATTAGAGAAGTGAACAAGGTGGATTCCAGTCTTGATGAGTATGACAAGATGCTGGAGGTACGTCCAAAAACACTCTGTAATATTTTTTGATTAAAAGTGAGCAAAGAAAAATGGGATTCCAACGGGATTCGAACCCGAGACCTCCGGATTGCTAGACCGGTGCTCTACCGACTGAGCTATAGAAAACCCTACGACGGCGTTCTTCCCAGAAACCCCTTAATTCATCATTGCTCAAGTAGTCAGAATCTTTATAAAACTTTATAAACCAATGTAATATTTTTTGGTTTACTTTTGCTTGTCACATCATATGGTTTATAAAACATCTCTTTGTATCGTATAGAACTTGGAAGAAATTGCTTAGGACAAGCTTTCTTTAAACGCAATCTAATTGGACCAACACAAATGTAACTAAAAATTGTATTCTTGTGTTATTCTTGTATATTTGTGTCAACATGTTTTCAGTAAACTTAAGCTTAAACTCAAAATCCAGACCAAATAAAATCTAATGATATGATTTCAATCAAATCATCTTTCCACTAAGGGTGTGCGAGTTCACATGGAGATCATGGAGCAGAAGGACTCGATGATTCAGATTCAGGGCCAGAACCATGGATTGCTCTTATCGGCCGTCGACACTATGATCAAGAAACTAGACATGCCTCACCAGCAGCAGCTAGCCCTGCTAGACAGAGACCTGGGCTCCCCGAAGGGCATAATGGAATGCACCGCAGCCGCTCACATGCTCCAGGACAAAATGGACGCAGAACTCTTGCCAGGTTTGTTTAACTTTGAAGGTGCTTTACCAGCTTTGTTTTAATACCTTTTTTTAAACCTGGTATGTTGCTTTTTTAGTTCATTTCCAGCTTTGTTACTCTTTGTTGCCTTTTGTGTTTTTACCAGGTTTGGTGCTTGTTATTGCATGTTTAGTTTCTTTACCAGGTTTCCTTTTGATGCTTTTAGGTACTTTACTAGGTTTGTTGCTTTTTTGTTGTTGCTTTTATTGATTCTTAACCAGGGTTTTACTATATGTTGCCTTTTTTTTGAGGGGGGGGAGTGGAAGTTCTTTACCAGATTTAGTGTTTTTGTGTTGCTTTTTATGTTCTTTACCAGATTCGTTGATCCCTATTTATTGGTTTTTAGATTCTTTACCAGGTTTTGTAGCTTTCAAGTTCTTTTCTAGGTTTCTTAACCTTATAAATGCTGTTTTGTACATTCTTTTCAAGTTCTGAACCAGGCTTATTCATTTTTGTTCCTTTTTGTTACATTTGTGTTACAAACATAACAAATTGACAAACTTTATGAGAATTCCAACTTAAGTGTTTTAAACTGGAGAAATGCTATGTTTACATCAAACCTATTACAAGTAAAGCTGATCTATTTTGTGTGTGTGCAGGCCTGGGTAAGATGCAGTCAGTCATTGAGCATTGGGAACTCTTAACCAATCTGCAAGAGAAGTTTGCATGTTGTTTCATCTATTTGATTCAATGTTGCCATGATGCTGTTGCGTAATGAGTGATTTTCCTAAGCCTAAATCAAAGCAGATGTATTTTTGTGTGTGTGTGTGCAGGTCTGGTGAAGATGCGGTCAGTGATGGAGCAGCGAGAACTCTTAACCAATCTACAAGAGAAGTTTGCCCAGAGGCTTGCCATACATCTCAACAACATCTTCATTCAGCAGGTACTCTTTCAAAACAAATTAGAATCTATTTCATTCATATGACTGAATTTATGCAGACATCTTGCTTAATGCTTATTGTATTGTATTGTAATGTATAAGCTTGCTTTGTATTGGATTCTAACAAATTAAAATGTATTTCTTTATATTATTATAATTAAAATATTTGTAATTGTTATTATTAGTAGTAATATTATTATACTATACTATACTTGATTTATATAGTGTATCATATGATTGATAATCATCTCTAAGCACTTTGCAATGATATTATTACCCCGGTCATAGTATGCATACTGCAATCAATCCAGCTCACAAAGTGCACTTTCCACTCCCTAGGGAGCATTCCAGCCAGGCAACCTTGTAGATTATGATTATGAGTATTATTGTCTTCTCCGTTGTTATTATTATTTTGATGAGTATTATTATTATTATTCTTTTTATTATTTTATCTTATGATTATAAGGGAGCAGATATGAGTGAAATGATGCTAACGATGGGTCACCGTCTCACCCTGCCAAAGCACTTCAAGTTCCACCGGGATCTGATCCCCTATGCAGAGCTCATGCAGTGGCTCAGGAGAGCTGACCACACTAGCTTTCAACAGCTGGGCAAGGTAGGGTATAGAAGTGATATTTATTGAGGGCATTTAGCATGTTTGAGGTGTCTATTAATTGTGTGGTATTAACCTATTCCCTACTAAATTTTGCAATTCGCAGAGAGTTAATTAAAGGGAAAGTTGAGTTTTGGTATAGAGGGCGCTACAAGAATTTTTTTTTGCGGTAATGAAAAACTGACTGTCAAATTTTAAAGAGCATACAATTTTAATGACAGAATAAACTTTATTTGATCAAAATCAGTTCAAAGATGGCTGAAATATCCATAAATACAACCATTTGTAATCATTGTGGGGTCCCACAATAAATCAATAATTTTGAACAGCCGTAAAAAAAAAAAAAATCCTTACCTACACTTTTTAAAAACTTACAAAAGATGTTTTTAAATAGTTGTTGATGATCTCTCTATTTAATCATTATTTTAACAAAACATCACATGCACAATTTTTATTCAAAATGGTTGAAACCAATGCGTTTTTAGAGAGCGCCCTCCTGTGTTTTAACAGCTCTTTTTTTAATGATAACAGGCCTTTTACTTAGTCGTTTGTAATTTTGTATACCTTTGAAGCATGATGGAGTTATAACTATTAGTTTGTAATGTTATGGTGCAGGTTTTGGTTACTAAAATTCAGTTTGACCAAAACTGTGCACTCTTTACCAAAACTCAACTATCCCTTTTAGAAGAAGCTAAAAATCAAGCTGTTAAATAAATGTAAATTGGAATATCAACTTGTTCAGTGGATAAAGAGGGATGATCACGCCAGCCTTTAGCAACTTATCTAGGTAATGTATTCAGCCCTCTAGTTTCTTTGTGCAAATAGCAAGCCCCTTGACTTAACAACTACATTCTGAAACCTGGCTATAGAGGTCACCTGTCTGCAGTGGCCACTTTTCTTGTTTCCCTTCAGTGGTCACTTTACATCTATAGGTTAGATTGTAAATTGTAAAATCTCTTAAAGGGGACCAACACCCACAAATAATATTTTTGTAAATAAAAAGGTAATAATTTTAGTAGTCCATTCCACCAACAAGTTGAGAAAAATAGGTTTCCAGACAAATTATACATATTTGGAAAACTCATCACCATACTAAAATATGTGTTCCTTGGTCTGCAGAAGAAGACTATTGTCTAGGACATACACATCTTCCGTGGTTCTTTCGTCTCCGCTTGTGTATAGTTTGGCGCGCTTGCAGACAATTAGCACATATGGAACCATGAGGCCCTGTTGGTTCCTTATGTTTTGGTGATGAATTACATTATCTATGAATTACACAACCCTTTGCAAAGTGTTGGGCATATATCAAACAGTGCTACCAACACATATAAGTCTGTATTGTTCTTTGCATGGTGGTCCCGTTTAATTTTATGTTTTCTTTAATTTCCATTTGCAGATTTACACAGACAACCTGAAGAAGGTGTACGAACGCGAGCTGAAAGATTTCTACGAGAGGGCTCGCATGGCTCTGATGATGAAGGGCAAAACGCCCGACCCAAAGAAGTTTGGTCTGAAAGCGGACAAGGGCAGTGCCACCCCCGACACGCCCAGGAGCAGTGGGCTGAGGGGGGTCAGGACTGCACCCTCCCTTCAAGAGTTCTCAACCAGTCTGAGCACAACGGAGACGGATCTCAGCGAGAAGCAGAAATTTGACATGGTGAGATGTTCTGCAAAACCTGTTCAATATCAAATGTATGGTATGGTATTTGTACTTCCCAGTGTAGCTAGGGATGTTTAATATATATATTTATTTATTTATTTATTCATGGTATTTATTTTGAACACGTATGGCAGCAAACAAGCTGAATTGCACGTGCTAAACATTAAATTAAAACAAACAATGTAATTCATATAAACGCGAATATATAAACGCGAACAATAATTGTGAAATGTTTACATTACATGTATATATACATCATTGTGAAAATTACATAATAAATTCAAATATTAAAAATTACATTCTTGCCCTTGTCTATCAATAATTTTGTACAAAGAATATAAATGCTGCATCATACAAAATCTTCATAATGGATGGATGGATCTTCATGGATGGATAGATAGATAGATATATAGATCTCTCAACAAATATCTCGTGATATATAACTTAATTTAACCAATGACACTGACTTGTTATGCAATTGTTCTGAACCAAGTTCTGTAGCTATAATTGAATTATTATTATTATAATTATGACAATTATTAAAATACTCTTGCATTCTTAGTTATAGTTTAAATATTTTCCACCTCGAGTCTAGGTATTCACACAACTGCTGAGTCAGATCCAGTCCATGTGCAATGCGGAGCAGGATCTCTGTACCAAATTCTTTAGCTATAGTCTAAATATTGAATTATTATCATTACAATTATGATAGTTATTTTCATACTTGTACTTTCTTTTATTGTTTCCACCTCTAGATATTCACACAGCTATTGAGTGAGATCCAGCCCATGTGCAATTCAGAGCAAGATTTCTGTACCAAGTTCTTTGGCTATGGTCTGGACACTGAAGGAACGGTATGAATAATTATTTTACCCATGAAAATAATTTGTATCAAATATTCAGAATGAGCATGGCTCCTGTTCTAACAGTTATAAAATGCTATGTTGTATTAAGATAGATAGATAGATATATAGATATATAGATAATAGATAGATAGATAGATAGACAGACAGACAGACAGACAGACAGACAGACAGACAGACAGACAGACAGACAGACAGACAGACAGACAGACAGAGAGAGAGACAGACAGACAGACAGACAGACAGACAGACAGACAGACAGACAGACAGACAGACAGACAGACAGACAGACAGACAGACAGACAGAGAGAGAGAGAGACAGACAGACAGACAGACAGACAGACAGACAGACAGACAGACAGACAGACAGACAGACAGACAGACAGACAGACAGACAGACAGAGAGTAAGACAGACAGACAGACAGACAGACAGAGAGAGACAGACAGACAGACAGACAGACAGACAGACAGACAGACAGACAGACAGACATACATGTCCCCTCCCCCTCTCTCCCCATCTCCCTCTTTATGACGTATACTTTTTGCCGCGCTTTGCGCGCTATTACAATTTGGCGTCCTCGGAGACACCTTTTGTTTTTGTTGATGCATTTATGAATTAAAATTAGTCAGTTTGGCAAAGGCCTGTGGCCGAAATATCACCAAATTTGTTTTTCCACGGAGTATTTTATTTAATTTTGTTGTTTTATAGATAGATAGATAGATAGATAGATAGATAGATAGATAGATAGATAAATAGAGATTCATAGAGAGATAGAGTGATCTATTCTTAGATTGAGTAATTAATAAAGTAACTGATTTTCCCATGATGTCTTCCTATATTGCAGGAAGCGGAGTACTTCCCCATGGCTGACCAGGTGGATGGAGGGATGTGTAGATGATAATAATGATTGTAACAAAGAGGATGGCAGCAAGTATTCATAGATTTATAGTGAATGCAGTGATTCATTCTTAGATTGAGTGATGAATTAATAATATCAGTTATTTATATAGGGCTATTTCCTTGAGGATCATTAATTGAGTAACTGATGTCTTGATGTATTGCAGGAAGCGGAGTTCTTTCCCATGGCTGACCAGGTGGATGGAGGGATGTTCAGCAGACAGAAGAAGCCTGAAGGACCAGAGTAAGTAATCAACTTCTACACCTTGTTACGTCAAGTCCCAGCTATTTTTACATTTTGCCCCAAACATTACAATCCTCATTAATTACCATTAAGAGTCATCTTGGAAGTGTCCAACACTGATAATGATCTATTATGAGAAGGAAATCAGTATCTATACAAACATCAATATATTTTATTTGTTAAAATATATGGTTATATGATGATACAGGACCAATAGCTTCATCCTGCTTATATTTCAGCTGAACTAAAATGTTAAGGTATACTTCAAATTATCAACAGCTGTTAGCTGCTATTTAAAATGGAAGAATAAAGTCTATAGATAAAAAATTAACCATTAACAGGCATCCTCCATAACATACTTTTAATTAGAGAATATGTTTCTATTTCTAATATCCTTGAAATTCCATTATTTGGCTAAACATTTATAGTTAGCATTATAAAGCATGTAAATAAATGTAACTAATACAGAGTTTAATTGGCTGAGAAAGGAAAGATAAATTGTGAATAATGCTGACCCAAATCTGAATAGTTTATTACCCGCATGCACATGTTTGGTATGATGTGAATCTAAATAGGTGGTATATCATATCTTCATACAGTCAAACCTGTGTAAAGTGACCACCTAAGGGAGGCAGAAGAATAATGGTCATTGTAGACAGATGACCTCAATCTAGACAGTTTCCTGACATTGTTTCCTCTGCAGGAGATCTCTTTTGGTGGCCACTATAGGATGTTGGCTGCTATATACAGGTGTCCACTACATGTATATGAGGTTGTCTGCTATAGACAGGTTGGCTGTATAGACAGGCGGCCACTAAGACAGATTTGAATGTATATTCTTTTCTTTAGCTTTTCCTTCAATCATTTTCCCCTACCATGATTTATCTGTCTACTTTTGTATCCCTTTTTGCTATATGTGATGTGCTCATGTTTTGAGGCTCAATTTACTTCACTCCCATATGTAGGGACAGGAAAGGTATTCACTTAAACCCAGAACTCAGGTAAGAAGTGATAGACGACTCAACACAAAATTGCTTTTAAAAATCATTGTTGGGTTTCAGGGGGAAAAAAAAGAGAAACGCATTGCCATGCTTTTCACTTGCACTCCTATTTACCCAGTGCAGTTGCAGTATAACCTCGTCAATCAAAAAAGCACTTTGATAATTATGATGGCAGAATTCAGTTGCATTTGGTCCATAGAGCATCGTCTTATTATTAAATTGTGTTGCATCGAGCATCAAAACGTGTGTGAACTATGTATCGAATGAGTAGTGGAGTCCATGTTGTATTCAAATCTGATGCATATCCAAATTAACAAAATGTTGCCACTGGTAACAAAGAGAAGAGCCAGATGCCAATGGTGACTAGAAATGCTTTCGGGCCACCTGACCTGAAATGTTCGAATAGGTGACCCAACTGGCAACTAAAAATTCAAATATGATGGCCATGATAATGATGTTGAAATCAAATTGATGCATTCAATTTTGGCCGACGGAAAATCCATTAGGCTACCTGAAACTCATGCTGAGGTGGCCATGCAAGCCACCAGAAAAAAATATTAATGGCAAGCCCTGCATGAAGCTTGTCAGAGCTTTTTGGACATAGCAACAAGTATTGTATGCAAAGTGCATTTAATTCTTGTTTGGCGAAATGAGAAGATTGGCTAGCATAAGATTGATGATAGATCAGCTACCTTACATAATCTGCATAGATTTATATTCTGTTCATCAAAGTTCCTGGCAACCTGAAAGCTGGCCCAAGGTTAGCCTGACATGGTAACATTCAATATGCAAAGTGCAAACATGTAGATCGTAGCATAGTATTGAATTGTATAATGTAAGGAACATGTTGATTGCATAGCTTGTGTCCACGTCATCAGACAAGGAGCTTGCATTTGTATATATAAAAGACCGGTCTATTAGCCTTTTATTAGGGTTAGGGTTATAAATATGCATTAGATTTGAATACATTATAAAACTGGTATATTGAGTTGCTGTTTTGCTTGCTTGATCTCAGTAAGGTGTGTATAATGTGTTTAAAAAGACACATATTTTTTGTGCAGTTTTTGCATTTGTATTTGCTTTCATGCTTTTTAATACATGCTTGCTTTACTCATTAACAAGAGGTTGATTATGTAATGCAATGTAGGAACTTCTGGTGGGTTGATATGATTGTGAATATCAATGTTTCAGATATGAAAAGGAATAATTATATGTATGATTTAAGGTTAAGATGAGTGTATGTGTGCAACTAATTGCTCGCTAAATATACCAAACTTAATTACGCTTTAAATGTGCTTTGTAAAGGACAAAGATATGCATTTTACAGGCCAAAGTTTATAGCTCTGTCAAATGTCAATTAAAAGACATGTATGCATTCCACTAATCATGTGCTTTGGTTTATTGAAAATATGTATATGTGCTATTGTTCTAATAGTTTTATTGATCGCTTTCTTAATATTTTAAGTTAAAAACTAATTTTGTTCTATAAGTTTAATCATTCGCTTTCTTAATATTTAAAGTTACAAACTAATTTTGTTTACTACAGTGTAAGTTTACATTTGAGTTGCATACTTACATGTATGTTGAAAACAAGTTATGAATTCAAACTTTCTGTTTCCCCAACATAATTTAAATTTCCGTTATAATTCAAGTGGATGACTGAAATTACATGCATGTGTGTGTGTTTCTACTGTGTAGAATATGTTCACAAAAAGTTATGATTTTATTTTGCCTGTAACTCCACGAAAATTACTTGGAGCTTCCTCGTTTCTCTTCTACCGTGTTGTTTAGCTTATGGTAAGAGAAGAATAAAATAGGGTTAGATTTTTTCAAATGCCCCTTTACTGAGTATGACGATATCTATCATTCAGCTCAAGAGCGTTAATGAACGGTCATAAACCTCGTAAATGTCATACAGTAATTCGTTGTAAAAGCTGATGCATATTTTTGCTTTTTTAACCAGGAAAGCAGTGTTCTTTTTCAATGAAACTTCCACACATTATTCGGACATATCTTACAATGATTTTGGTACAGGATTGAAGTCTCAAATGTCATTTTGGGCAATATCTGACACTTTACAGGTGCACCTTTAATCTATAGTTACATATCCACAAGATTTCATTTCTGTGTTATAATTTAAACTTGATTATTGAGGAACTTGTTTTCTCCTCCTAATTTGTAGCTTTTAAAGTTGCATCTGTGGTTTTTTGTTTTTTGTTTTTTGTTTTTTACCTAAAAGTTATTAATGTTTAGGTAAAAAACAAAAAACAGGCATTATGTTTTCGGGTTGTCCGTCCGTACGTACGTCCCGTTTTCGTTCTCGCGATATCTCAAGAACCGGTTGACGGTTCAATTTCAAACTTGGTATGAGTGTACATATTGGGGTGACAATGATCTGATTAGATGTTGGGGGTCATGAGGTCAAAGGTCAAGGTCACAGGGTGCAATATATATGCAAAAATAGCTAGTAATGGCAAAATCTCAAATTTCAATCAAAATTGGTATGTGAATATACATGTATCTCAGGGAGCCAATGAAGCCGTACAATTTTGGGGTCATGAGGTCATAGGTCAAGGTCACAGGACTCGATCAATACATGCAAAAATAGCTTGTAATGGCAAAATGTTAAGAACTGAATGTCAGATTTCAATCAAACTTGGGTACCTGAATGTATCTTAGGGAGCCAATGAAGCCATACAATTTTGGGGTCATGAGGTCAGAGGTCAAGGTCATAGGACTCTATAAATACATGCTAAAATAGCTTGTAATGGCAAAATCTTAAGAACTGAATGGCAGATTTCAATCAAACTTGGTACCTGAATGTATCTTAGGGGACTGATGTAGCCATGCAATTTTCGGGTCATGAGGTCAAATTTAAAGGTCACAGAATTAATATATGCGAAATAGCTTGTAATGGTAAAAATTCAAGAAATTAATGTCAGATTTCAATCACACTTGATACCTGAATGTATCTTAGGGAGCCAATGAAGCCGTACAATTTTGGGGTCATGAGGTCATAGGTCAAGGTCACAGGACTCGATCAATACATGCAAAAATAGCTTGTAATGACAAAATCTTAAGAACTGAATGTCAGATTTCAATCAAACTTGGGTACCTGAATGTATCTTAGGGAGCCAATGAAGCCATACAATTTTGGGGTCATGAGGTCAGAGGTCAAGGTCATAGGACTCTATAAATACATGCTAAAATAGCTTGTTGGCAAAATCTTAAGAACTGAATCGCAGATTTCAATCAAACTTGGTACCTGAATGTATCTTAGGGGACTGATGTAGCCATGCAATTTTTGGGTCATGAGGTCAAATTTCAAGGTCACAG
Organism: Echinarachnius parma; assembly: GCA_037951105.1. Classification (NCBI taxonomy): domain Eukaryota; kingdom Metazoa; phylum Echinodermata; class Echinoidea; order Clypeasteroida; family Echinarachniidae; genus Echinarachnius; species Echinarachnius parma. The sequence continues at coordinate 19,535 of JBAMJV010008172.1, forward strand.
AATTAATATATGCGAAATAGCTTGTAATGGTAAAAATTCAAGAAATTAATGTCAGATTTCAATCACACTTGATACCTGAATGTATATTATGGAGCCAATGTAGCACTACAATCTTGGGGTCATGAGGTCAAAGGTCAAGGTCACAAGACTCATTTTATGCCATAATAGCTCGTAATTGTGATATCTCAAGATCTGGTTGATGAATTACCATAAATTGAGTTTACAGTATTAATTCGGCGCATGTTAATTTTGGCATGATATAAAAATTGCGTGATAGCGGAGGCATAATTTTCGACTGCACGCAGTCGAAGATCCATCTAGTATTTCTTAATTCCCGATCTCCAGGCTTGAGTTGTTTCTGTATTTTCATAGACAAAACTTGTATCAGCTGCATCTCTGTTTTTATGACAACATAATTTGCATCTGAGTGTACACTTGAATCAATAATACCCAGTCATTGCATTTTTATTGAATTTATAATTGAAGTGATGATACATGTTTGATTGTTTGATTGTTTTGTTTTACTGTTTATCACTCAGACTTGACTTGCCCCTGTACACGTGCGTTACATTTTGAATTCCCAATCTCAGTCCATCAGACATCTTAATAATAAGTCCATTGTTTTATTGACAAAACGGTTTTAATTTGCATCTGGATGTACTGGTAACAATAACACCCCACCTTTGCATCTTTGTTGGATTCGTGATGGAAAGATACACGTTTTATTTTGTATTTTTACTTGATTTGCATTTGTGTAAACTTTTTAATATGAATTCCCATGCTCAGTCCATCAGACTTCTTCAGTATTATTTGATGTTGTTATATTGAACAAAGTTGTTTATAATTTGCATCTGGATGTTGTGGTTACATTAACTCCCTGCCATTCCATCTTTGTTGCATTTGTTACATTCATTATTCAAGTGATGTGGATGGAAGGATTACAGCAAAGAGCAGGAGGTAACCAATATTTGAAACAAAAACATTGTGTTGTGCTCCTTCTATCCCTCCCCTGTGTTTTGTTATGGCTGATGCTTTTGTATTCTATTTTCTGTTACATTTCTATGTTGTGAGTATAGTTGAAATTATGTTTGTAGTCTGCATTATTGTGATGTACATGTTTAAAGGGATCTAGTAACTTTGTTGACATGTGCAAAAAGTGATGAATTGTTGAGGCCATGTATATCATTGTTATCTGATATGTCCACAGGGTGTTGTGTGAAAATTTCAAGTCAAATGGATGTTGCATGGCCGAGTAATGAGCAAAAATGCAAAGTGATATTCACTAACTCACTGCACTCACTTTGTACACGGTTTCAAAAATCCAACGGATATTTTATTATCTGAACACTTCAATCGTACATAACGAAAGGGAAATTTGAAAAACCAAAACCTGTCCCATGATTTTATTGTTAATACCAATACAACAAGGTATGAGGGAACCGCTAGAATTCAAATTGGATTTTGAGGATTTGGACAATGTTACTTAGTCCCTTTAACAATATTTGTGTGATAACATGAACATAGATCTCTTTGTAAACTAAAAAGGGGGAACTCCCTGTATATATTTGTGTTGTGTGTTGATAACTCAATTCACAAACATTGTATGTTTGTGGACATTTATGAACTAGCTTTCAGAATTTGAATGGATTGATTGAATTATTCACTTTGGTGGAGGATTGCTAATCCCTTTCTTCTAAAAACTCAAGGCACTCATGTTCAGAGTATACTATACATGTAGATCATTTTACAAATGGCTATTAATTACCATGTGCAAATGGTTCATACAATGCTTGCTCTACTTGCAGACTTCTATTCTTCTCTCAGAGTAGTTATCCTAAAAATAATTTCATTATATCTCCTATTGGAGCTAATAAAAGTTTCAAATGATTATTAAATCCCTAAAATGAAATGAAAATCAATTGTTGAGCTTTAAAGGGAGACATGGTTGTTTTCTATTTTCTAGTTTATCATAAGAGAAGATTAATGATAAGAATCAGTGGTAAAACATTTAACCAAACTCAGGCAAGAAATAAAGTTATGTTAGCTTGAACTTCATGGAATAGTAGTAAACATTGATTTGGAAATTTCTGTCATTATTTACGAGCACACTGTCAGTTGAAAGTTCAAGAAATAATTTGTTAGAATTTACTGGAGAAGTAGTGTGCTAAAGTTAGAATATTGATATTGGCATTAATAATCATATTATATTAGTCCAATAGTTGCACTTCATGGAAAACCAGAGAGAAAGAAATGTTTTAACCATTAGATATATGACAATGTGCTTGTAAAGTATGTCACAAAATGGCGCCATTTTGCAAGCAAGAGGCCAACTATCCATGCAGTTTAGATTGTTCTAACTTTCTTATTTCTTGGCTGATCTTGAGCAAATGTTCACTGATGATTCCTATCATTCTCCTTCTCTCAATGGAAATGTTCAATGTTCTGGAGTTGAGCTCCCCTTTAAGTATTGCCATATCAGAGGTGCAAATTAATTTCTTTAGAGATGCGAAAAATACAAGTGGGGCATTTGAATGAAGATATTATGGTGGCTGCTGTCTGATATCATGTATTCTTGAAATGTTCATGAGGATATCCTTTCATTCTTTCTCTGCATAATTGTTCATATTCTTGCAAACTTTCTTGGAGGCTTCTAACTCTCAATTGTATGCACTAGATGGAAGAAAATAGTTTTGTTTGAACTAGCATTTGTTTATAATACTCATAATAGTTTTAACCCAATAGTGTTACTTTGTTAGTAGCTCTATAGCGATACTTACATCTTCTGTTGTGAGTTATGATATACTAGTCACACAAATAAAATACATATACTGTTAGTGTAGATATTACTAGATAGTATAATAGACAAGTTTTGAATAAACCATTTAGAAATACACAAGAGAACCATATATATATGATATTGCACCAACTATAATTGTTGGATGATTGGGCACCTTTGAATGTTTTGAAGAAATAAATGATGTGATACAAGTGCTGTGGATCATCATCATCTTCAATCTTGTTGTACCATGTTGTAACTCTGGGAATAACATTTTCTAGAAGGGAGTTTCTTAGAGGTTACAATGAGGATACTTTTTTTTCAAATCCTACCACATGTCTTCTTCTCCCCACCCCCCCCCCCCCCCCCCCATTATTATTATAATTATGAGTGCAGTCAGTTTCCCATGTTGATGTTGGTTTATAACAGCAAAACATCACTGTAAATAAAATGTTGTATTACTACTATGAGGTATTATGAGACCACTGATTAGACCTCTTTCCCAAATCAATGAGCCAAAAATATTTTTAATATAATTAGTTTCCACGTACAGCAGTTAATAAGATTTTGCTGTAATTGAGTTATTTATCATATATATTATCTTTTCCCCCTGTGTATTGTGTACCAGGAAGGTGATGGGAGAGTTGTTCCACTGCCTGGAGCCTGAATTCAAGTCTTTCATCACATTCTCAGAGAGGATGGACAACTTGTAAGTACATTGTTTATTTGATGCAATTATATTTATATTTGACTTAGTAACATTGTCCAAATCCTCAAAATAAAATTTTAATTCTAGCGGTTCCCTTATACCTTGTTGTATTCGTATTAACAATAAAATCATGGGACAGGTTTCGGTTTTTCAAATTTCCCTTTCGTTACAAAGATATGTATGATTGAAGTATTCAGATAAGAAAAACTCCGGGCGAGTTTTTCTTCCGTGTACAAAGTGAGTGCAGTGAATTACTGAATATCACTTTGCATTTTCGCTCATTACTTGGCCATTCAATGTCCATTTGACTTGAAATTTTCACACAATACCCTGTGGACATATGCGATAACAACAATATACATTGCATCAATACTTTTTGCACATGTCATCAAAGTTACTAGATCCCTTTAATAATAATAATAATATTATACTCTATTTATATAGCGCCTAATATGAATGATAATCATCTCTAAGCGCTTTACAATGATATTACAAATATAAAATAAGCAGTCTATTGCTCTCTCAAAGTCAACAATCAGAATTTGTATGACTTTTCCGACACATCTGACTTCTAGCCTTTGTCAGGTACTAAAAGTGAATTTGGTTTTCGTCTTGTTTGGATATCAGACTGCAATTAATAAAATCTTCTGTACTTTGTATTGATATATTTAGT
>JBAMJV010008173.1:0-19553 GCA_037951105.1 Echinarachnius parma
GTAGTAGTAGTAGTAGTAGTAGTAGTAGTAGTAGACTAGTAGTAGTAGTAGTAGTAGTAGTAGTAGTAGTAGTAGTAGTAGTAGTACTATGAGGAGGATAAGTAGTAGTATAATAGTATGTATAGAAGGAAGGGAAGTACATGTAATAATATACGTATAGAAGGAAGAGACGTCTCATTGAGGGGATATCAGCATTTATTCAATATTTTGTCTCTACACAATAAGAAAAATCCCCTTTCTGATCATCGTCAAAATCCCCCGATTCACAGCCTATCCCCAGAAAGCTATCCATAAATAGGACTGTACTTGTCGTGAAAACGACATTTTGTTTTCTCATTTGGTTCCCAGTGTCTACACCGTGAAAACGTACTACGATACATGCTATATTGGCATACATGCGTAAACTCGTACTATTATTGTATACATTATTATACATACATGTCCTTTGGACCATAACACCATAAGCAATAGTATTATGATAATGGTTTTTTGATTCGTTGCAACAGTGGCGTAATGAGCGAAAACTTTTTGGGGGGCTAAACCAAAATCCGCATCACCACCGGATATTGCGAGGGAGCGAAGCGATTGAGCGGGGGAAGGGTGTGGGAGGGGGTGTCCCCCCTCCCACGGTAGGGAGCTTTTGCGTGTTTGGACTTGAAACTGTGCAATCTGGTGCATACCTAGAAAGAAAATTCTGACTTGACGACTTGTATTATACTGCGGGTAAGTGCGTCATGATTCTACCGACCGAAAAAAGAGGTTATATTTGTTTCATGAAGAAAAACAAATATGCACCCCCCAACATAATATTCGCAAACTGACATATACAGTAAGAACAGTGCATCAAAAGCCAAATTAGTTATGATACAACAACATGAACATTGTATTCCAGACGTAGACAAGACCGATTACTGAGGGAGCGAAACAATTACCGAGGGGGGAAGGGTGATGGTAGGGTATGGTGGTAGGTGGGTGTCTGCCCGTACAAGGTAAGGGTGCTTTTGCAATGTTTTACTTGAAATTATGCAATCTGGTGCATAAAATACTTTTTTTTCAATCACTGGTATCGAATTAGAAATAAACCATGATTGAAATTTTATTTGAGGGGGGGGGGGGTAAGAGCCCCCCCCCCCCCCCCAAGCCCCCCACCAGTACGCCAGTGCGTCGCAACCAATCGCTTCTTGTATTTGTTTTGCTCATTGCCGACTCTGTGTGTTGCAAAATGTATTCAACAAAATAAAGACGCCCGGCGCAGACAGAGCCGACTCGACCCGATCCGACTCGTTTTCAGTCAGGCTAGAGTCGGTTTCGCTCAGTCGGAGCCGATCCAACAGCCTCGAATGACCTCTGACTGGCACTTGACTGGAAAAAACCGTCCTGAGGCAGCACATACTGAGTTAATCAGGCTGAAAACCAGTCGGATCGGGTCGAGTCGGCTCTGTCTGCGCCGGGCATTAGTGTCAATGTTTATATAAGCTCTGACAATCGTCCCGTTTGGTGAATATTACATTGTTTAAGAGAAGCACAATATTAGGCTTATCCACTGTAATACTTTTACAACATAACGTGATAGTTCTATTGTTAGGGAGCATGGTCTTTTTTTAAAGTTCTGTTATAACAATTTTTAGAAAAACAATACTACTTCCGCATTAGGGGTAGCATGTGAATGAATATGCACCCAACTTATATTCTAACGTCATATGGAATATGTTTGATGGCGGGGTTAATGTTTAGTTGTGTTTTGTGTGATTTGGGAAAGAAGAAAAAAGAAATGTATGAGCTAAGACTTGTCAATTCTAACGTTCAAAAACTAATTTATACATCCATTTTCATGTTTTCGCTGCGCGCTTCTTTGTGTAACTTGAGTATATGGTCTGGGGTGAGTACCTTTTTCTGTACCGGGCCACGTAGTTCTCGTGTAGGCTGGCATTGCTCTGGCTGCTTGTGTGACGTGCACCAAATTGCACCATTTCAAGTATATAAATGCAAATTCTTCCCCGTGGAAGGGGGATACCCCCTCCCAAACCCTCCACCTCTGGTTCCGCCCCAGCCCACGGTCGCTTCGCTCCCTCTGGACTCATTCTTGGCTGTAGGCTATATGCTGTTGGATCATACATAATGTGGCATATGGTTTAATAATTATGTTGGAACTGTGTATACCGTGACACTAAATACAATGTGTTGGGTTGCATATTTATTATTAGTGTGTCAATTATTATTTAGTTTTCTTAGTTTAAAATATATTTAATAACACGCTTTACCAGATACAGTTAAACTTAAGCCCGAATTTCTTATCTAGGTATGCACTAGATTGCACAATTTCAAGTCCAAAAATGCCAAATCTCCCGACCGTGGGAGGGGGAACACCCCCCTCCCACACCCTCCCCTTGCTCAGTCACTTCGCTCCTTCGCAATGTCTCACTCTCACCTCTGGCTCAAAGTATGCAACCCTGTAAGTGTGGTTGGGCATGAGCCCCTAAACAAACAAAAATCGTGAGCCCCCGTGGGTCTTTGTCCCCCCCCCCCCCCCCCCAATCCAAAACTGCTTCCGGCGCGCCTGGTAACTTGTACCTTGGCTTCTGTACCTTGTAAACTTTTACCTTGGCTTCTCACCCTTGACAGTCAGATCGAGAGAGCTTAAATTGATCCATTAACTTTTTTTTAAAGGGACAGGTCCACTTTTACAAAACGTCTGAACAGCTTTCAGTTGACGGATGGGGATCAATGTAACACGCACAAAAAAAATCAGAGCGAACAGCCCTCTAATTTGGATTCTACGAATGAAAAACGAATGCGTCCCTCCATTTAAACTATATATCGGTCAATAAAGGAGTTCAACTGATTTAGCATAATATTACAACAATATAGTACTAATTCTCGTAAAGGTATTGTGAAGCCGACATTAATTTGTTAACGTATGTCACGGAAAAAGATCTCAAAAAGAATATATAATTACATGTAGTCAGTTTAAGCGATGTTTGGGTATTTTGCTTGGTAAACGCTCACACATTAGTACTTATGCGCGGGTCACGTAGCTAGCGCGGGTCACGTAGGGGTCATGCATACCGATCTGGCACTCCGTAAATTTATGTACGAACTTACTCACCGGCCGAAAATACGTATGTACTTATTTAACCGACGTCCCTCAGTTTATTCAGTTTTAGGTCTATAACTCCACGAAAAAGAGATTTCAAGCCCTATTTTTTCAGGGATGCTATTAAATGACATTTCCTTTCATATAAGACAATAACCTCGCAACTTTTGAATTTTGGCTTGCAAAAGTGGATCTCTCCCTTTAAAGCAACCAAAATCACTTGGACTTTCACACTTATCTTGTACCTTGTTGTTATGGTTACAGAAGAATGAAATAGGTTTAGAATATTGTTAAAATGTGTTCCTATATGGAGATATTTAAGATTGAATTTGAAAGCGTCTATACATGTATAGCCGCTTTCGACGGTACTAGTCAAGAGTATCCGAATTCGAAAACTCGATCGTCCATATTATCCAATGCGGGTACTTCACGTGAACGAGCGGGATAAAATCTCTTTTGTCTATTCTCACTAGATAAACATTATTCCTTTTGTATGAAAACCTCTCACATCATTCTAAAGAATTTTGAAATGAAATTGTTATATGATTAAAGGAGAAATTCAAAGGGAATAGAATCAAGTTATTATGGTTTATTTTATGATAGAATGAGTTATTAAAGCAATTTGTGCAGTTAACAAGTCATGAAAGTGTTCAGTTTCATGACCCTCCCCTTTACCATGAAATCGGCACAGCAAAGTGGCTCTGTGCGTGACGTAAGAGCCGGGCTTTGCGCTCCCGACAGCTCTAGCTCGAACGGCGATCTACACGCAAATGTTCATAGAGTGGACGCAGTTCTACTCTCTCAAAACGATTGAATATTGCCTGAATAATCAATATCTGACACACAGTTGTCCTCCCATGTCCTGAAACATATCCTAATGTCAATATTCATGTCATTATTGGCATTGAAAAAGTGTCAATCTCCGTAAAATAACTGTTTACAACTCACCATTTTGCCGAATTGTTGTTCATATGTACACGGAGATAGTATGAAAAACAAATCTATTATAGCTGTGTTTCAAAACAAAATTACCTAGTAGAATCATGTTCCGAGCTAGAATTGCCTTTGTTATAACAATATATAATATTTCTTATCCATTTCAATATGTCAATAACTGGTATAATTACATAGAATAGTCTATTTCTCACCGTTTTGTTTTGGTTTTGTTTCGTTTCGTAAAAGTTTCGTCCATCGAGAAATACATGCAAGCGCACGATCGTATTATACCTGGCCGTATACTATGCATATTGTGTACGTATGTTATTGAACTAAAAGTAGTTCCAGCGTAATGCGCTATATTCGAAGCTTTCTACAGCCCACACGATCACGATCTCGCTCTAGAATTACATCTGACAGTTCAACATGGATGAAGAATTTCAACAAAACAGCCTGTTAATGGACTTCGAAGTATCCGTGGAGGAGCAAGCTAGCTAGCTAACACGTGCACTCGTTTGTTTTGATGCGCGCGCAGGAAATGTAAATCCGCCAGCGCTATCAGCCGTATAGGTAATGCGGCTGCCAATGTTCAAAGAAATCGCGGATGAATCGTAACAACACAGGAGATCGCGAATCCAATTCACTCGACTTTTCAAGCTAAACCATGAAACTAGCCATGATAGATCGACTAAAGCAAAGATCCTACATACATAAGATGATCAACTCTCGGTCAAAAAGTGAAACGCTAACGCGCGGAATTGTGGGAGTTTGAAGGAGTGCGCCAACTAGCGGTTGGCAACTAAAGTTCCCGATTTGATCTGGACTACAAGTTGGGTTGTATGTACTTGTATTATTGTACAGTGTAGTAGCCTTAGTAGTCAAACAAGTAATTCACTGTAATTGTCAAGTATTCAGCTTATTTTCATATTTATTCGATTCAAATCCAAGATGAAAAGGGTTACAAATATAAATAGAAATATACATAAAATACAATTTATTTAAGAAATATAAAAGATACAATTAAAAGAAGTTCGGGGAGTTACGAAAAGGCATGGAAATGAATTTGGAGGCTGCAAATAAAACCATAAGAGGTTCTGTCGAGGGAGTATCCAAAAATTAAAATATTGCTAATTACTTAGTATTGTAACAATCATAAATAAGTACAGACAAAAGGACGGTTCCAACAAGGTACATGGTAGTAATTACAATAAGAGGTTAATGGATTGTTCGTGGATACAAACAGTTATTGATTATACGGTTTTTTTCAGTTTAGACCTAAACGAATTGAGAAAAGCAGTGTTTTGAATACAAAGAGAGAGTGAATTCCATATTACAGGACCAGTGTGTTTGAAAGTATATGATGAAGTAGTTGATGTAAATTTTTCAACAAAGTAATTTTGGGGATTTCTAGTATTATAATTGTGTTCTGATTTCTTATACTTTTTAGCAGAGTGGCAAGATTCTTTGGCAATTATCGTGTTTATGCTTAAAAACCATTAGGGCAATACAATTTTGATTTAGTAGAAATTTCATGTTTTAAACAGTGGTTTTGAGTGACCATGAAAATCAGACAATGAGCAAATTCTTAGAATATATGTGCTTGAAGTTTAAACAACATTTGAAGCATCGATGGATATGTATTTGCCCAGACAACATTACAGTACATTAAAATTGGCAGGATCATGGTATTATATAATAAAAATCAATATATTTTGGGGAAAGATATGACTTAATTTACTGATGACACCAATACTCTTTGATATTTTGTTTAAAATGGCAAGTATATAATCTTTCCAGGCTAAATGTTGGTCAATAATTACACCTAAGAAATAAGTTGATTGAACACGCTGAATTAGAATATCATTAATTTTAATTATTAAGGTATTTATTGAATCATTTGAAATAGCACTTACAATTGAACCATAATAGTGATACATGTTTCATTTCATTATTTATAATTTGACATAAGGTTTTAATATCATTGTGAGAAAAAAGAATATTGGTATCAGCAGCAAAAAGCACAAATTTAAGAGTATGGGGACAATTAACTGAATTATTCATGAATAGTAAGAATAGAAGTTGTTCTAGAATTGATCCTTGGGGTACTCCACATGTAACTTGTAACAGTTCAGAACAAACATTGTTATATACTGCGATTTGATAGCGGTGCTTAAGATAATTTTCAAACCATGAAAGTACTATACTTCTTAATTCATAAGATTTTTCTTTATGTAAAAGAATATTGTGATTGATAGAGTCAAAAGCTTGACTCAAATCCAGAAAGCTGAATAAATAACGTAAGTGTAACTCTTAATCAGTATTGTGTATTGTCATAATTTTATTGTAGTTGTTTCAATCATGAAAATCCAAATAAATAGAGGTCCAGTTTATATCTAAGCCGTCTCTATTTCTGTAAATACCATGTTGAGTTAGAAGTTTGAACTGACAGGCCCTGTTGTGTAGCCTGAAGGATCCCGGGAAGGTGTGAAAACTCTATTGAGAACTATGGATTAAATTGAAGAACCGCTGAATAAATTAAAGAAACCATTGTCATTTAATGAGCTCATTACAAAAATGGGCGAAAGATATAAACTGGACCAGAGCCTAACAATAATTAATATTTGGTGACGTTGGCCATGCATGGTCAAATGTATACTCACATAACTGAACCCATCCCATTGAAAAAAAAGAGCAGGGCCATTCTTGGTCACGTGTGTGACCCAAAACATGACAAATTTTGAAATGGGATGCTTATATTTCAGTAAGTATTAGACTATAATGATTTTTACTTCATATGTGACTTGAATATGTTGTAGTCTTTCAAACTTAACACAAAAGATTTTATAAGGATTACGTAACTCAATGTCAGAGGTCAAATGGCATGGGTCACGTGTGTGACTTCGCACGGAGCGCTTTTTTCATAACTAAATTTCATTTCGAAAATTCTTTAAAATATGAATAGCTATAATGTTCATCTTATTACCAGAGAAGTACTATACATTTGTAAGTACAACAATAGCAATGAATGAGAATTATATCAAACCGTTGTTTTTTATAGTACTTAATTATGTGGCAACGTCTGGTCACGTGTGTGACATTTTGGGGTGGTCACGTGTGTGACATGTACAATATGAATGGAAAAATGGGAATTTTATAATATCGGGTTTAGACAAGAATGAAAGGTTGAATTTTTACAAAGTTGGTATCAACCTTTACAGGAAAGTGAGAAGAATGAGCTTGCTAATTATCCTTTTGATATCTTGATTATTTTCTGAATTATGATTATTAGAAAAATATTGAAATATGTAAATTTATGCAAATGAGTAAAAAAGTTTCATTTTAAACTTCAAATCATGTATTTCATGAAACTTTACACATGGATCATTCCAAAAATGGAACAAAACTACAGAAAAATAAAACTTCAATTTTTCCGAAAAAGTTTCACTTTTCAAAGAATGGCCCAGCAGATGAAATTCTCAGATTGAAATGAAATCTTGAGATATGTATAATGATAAGCTGTGATATTAAGCTGCTAAAGGCCCGTTTATTTTGTTCCTAAAAATAAATATTTTTCTTTTAAAGAAAATGGCAAAAAAAAAAAAAAAAAATGAAAATTTTTTGTGGCTGAAAGAAACTTAAATAATTTGAGTTAAAATGCTCAAATTGCTAGAAAATCACGCTTGTTTGTTTTTTCCAAAAGGACTATTGCTTAAATTCAAAATATAACAAACCTTTCAAGAGAGATTTTCAAGCTATGGGGTATGGTCTAATAAAGTGAGTCCGCTGGCTTTCAGAGGAAAAGTTCCTCAAGAAATCTACCTAGGATATCTAATATAGGTTCTATTCTTTCATTTAAACCAGGTTTCGTTAAAAGTTAGATGCCTTCTGATAGAAATAAATCACTTTTCCGACACGATGTCTAACATGTCTAATGGAATTACTATAGACGCTTGTTCGAGTTTTAGTTGCTCAACGCTAGCGGGCGGCAGACTCCATGTGCTAAAATACCGCTTCCGCTTCCGTTTCACCAGCGGCCGTGTAAAATCGGGAGAGTTGGGCATCTTATGTATGTAGGATCTTTGACTAAAGTAATAACTATTCTTCGTTTTTTTAAATTTCATTTGATTCATAATGATTATTAACTTTCCATAATGGAAGTGGTAAATTCTCCGTCTGATGTGTCAAAGTGAAACTACATGTTGGTAAAAAATCGCCTGCTCCCAAATCTGTGCAGGCCTACTGCACGACACAGTCGTATAGTTTCCCCTTCTTTTTTCACCTTTTTCAACTTTTTTTGTCACAAACAATACATTTGTTGGAATATCATGATGAAAATATAAATGAGAAGCAAATTACAAACAATGTAGTATTATAATTTATTCTTGGTAAGGGAAAAATAGCACATAAGTTGAAGCTTGTCTTTCCAGCCTGGTATATTATACGCTTATCTACATACAACCGCGGCAGCCGCCTGGGCTTCAAGCCCGGTTCTTACGTCACAGCTAAAGGCCGTTTCGTGTAGCGATTGAGCGAATTTGTCCCATGGAATAGGGTGATGTTTTCACCCTAATTTCGCTTTTACGGAAGCGTTATATTGTTTGAATGTCAGTCAAGCTCATTCTATGGCTTATAAGCTTTCTGTAGATATGAATATCGTCATATTTAGGGGTTTTCTTTGATTTTCTCCTTTAAAGTCTCAAATGTTACTTTTGGGGAAAATATAAAGTTAATGCATCATTTTAATGAGAAGTTGTATATTCTGCACCTGTAGCTTGTATAGAGAAAGGGATGTGTGATTGTGACTGGTAGCTCCTTGATTGAATAGGTGAGAATTACTCCATTTTATGTTTATTGATTTTTGCTTGATTAGTAGAACCATATTTCATTATAATAAACTCCGCAAAAAAAGAAACAGGACACTTGTTTTAAGTTAAAATATTTCATATTTATGTAAAATAAAGTGTACATTATCATATATCAAATTAAAGGAAATTGTGTCCTCTACAGGCAGGGTATAAATTTAAGGTGTAATCATGCATGAACTGCCATGGTCAATTAACAATAGCAAGGTCTGTTTTCAAAAATAGCAAAAACAATGGATGACCGCACCATTCGACTGATATGATAGTAAGTGTTTGCTTAAAACAAGATGTGTTGGGCAAGTAAATTATGGCATTATTTAACCTTATTGTCATGAACAAACTCCGGAAATACACATTTTCAATAAAAACAGGGCCTGGTTATGAGAACATCAACATACTGGTCTGTCTTTGAGGCATAAAGCTTTTCTGTTTCATGTGTCCCCTGCAATTTTAACCATAGTTACCTAGATAAATTACATGTTAGAGACTGCCGAAATGGTTGGCCAAGGGTGACATCAGGTTTTGAAGATCTTTGGACTACGGTAGAATTCTTGAGAAGACTTTATACCAAGCATGTACCAAGTTTCATGCTGAAATAAGGACACAAACTGTGGTTTCGACGAATAAACCTTTGCCATAGAATTCCCCATTTTGTTACATTTGGATGAAAATAAAACCTTTAACGTTCACAATTTGTTTTCATTTGTACTTTTTTATTGAGATGAAAATAAACAATATCACTTTTGTAATACAAATATTATGCCATGTCATGTATAAAGCGTTTTAGATTGTGCTTATCAACATGTATATGGTTGAATATGTTCCATTTTTGCTATTTTTGAAAACAGACTTTGCCGTGGTTAATTAACCGTGACAAGTCATGCATGAATAATTTCATCTGGAATGTATTACAATATTGTAGAGGTCATTTTATCTTTAATTTGATATACAATAACATATTTTATCGTAAATAAATATGATATATTTTGTCCTAAATAAGTGTCCTGTTTTTTTTTTGCGGAGTATATGGGCAATTCCACGAAAAAGTGGACATGAACTCAAAAAAACAATTGGCTCTATTTCAAATCCTATTGATTTTTTCTGGATTATTTTTCCATACAACATGATCCTATGATTATATCTTTCAGTTCACATGATTTTTTTTATTCTCGGGTGTCTCCTTATAGGAGAAACGGAAACCATACATGAAACTCCACACATGGGACTACCTTGTGCAAATTTCAGGAAAATCCTTATATTTTCAAAATTTTCTGGTATTTTTATTATTTAAGGCACCAAATTTGATGACTAATAATCAAAGTACCTATTCAGATTAAAATTTCAGTCTTTTGAGTGCTCTAAAGTATATTTTTTAATTAATCAAATCCTCCGGACAAACTGTAATGTCCGTGATGCTGACAAATGTAATGTCCGTGACGCAACGTTTTGTTGTATAGATCACATATACCTGGCCCGTTTCGCAAAATCCAACTTGGATTCAATTCATCATTGCCTTGTCTATAATTTAATACCTAAATCACCTTTGTGAGGTCTCAGAACTCACAGATTTTTGCACAGATGGATGCAAAAAGTCATGTCCAAAAAATGTAATGTCCGTGACGGCGCACATTTTGCAGAATTGGATCAATGTTCTGAAACTTTTTTTGCATACTTAACCAGGCTATTGCTTTGTAATCAAAATAAAAGTTAGACATTAGGTAGAGGTATGAATTAGTAGTGGCATTGGAAAGTCATGAAAATACTGTCTGTTTGTAATGTCCGTGACGCCGGAGTTGCCCATATATCGTTACAATATATGCTGAAAAATGTTGAGTGATGTGTATATAATATGTATAAGGCGATTCAATTTCTTGTGTATGTTAGTTGGCCGAAAGTCATATTTGCATTAGAGTATGTGACTCGCTATGAATCTACTAACATACTTATTATGCTAATACAAATTGCAGGATGCTTGATAAGACCATCAGGTTCTTAAGAAGTTGTAACTTTGTTTCAATTCAATATCAAATAATGTATTGTTATAGTAGTGATCTGCCATGCCCCTGAACATGCTGAAGGTTGGAACCAGAGTGGTGCGGGGGCCGGACTGGGACTGGAAGGACCAGGATGGTGGGGAGGGTCACGTGGGTACCGTGGTCACCATCGGTAAGACAGCTACAGCTGGGGTGTCGAACCCTGGGCAGCAGAAGATAGTGGTGGTGCTGTGGGACATGGGAACCAAGGCTAACTACCGCGTGGGCTTCGATGACAAGTACGACCTCCTGGTCTACGACAACGCACCAGCAGGTGAGAGACATTATCATGGCGATCAGTGACATAGCTTTACAAAAACATATAACAATGAAAAGATACTTAAAAAAAAAAAAACATTTTCATGCTACGGAGCAAACTGTTTTGCCATTTTGCTTTTTGTTGTTATTTGTTGTTATTTATTCGTTTTATTTCAGTAGGGTAGCTCTGTCAGTGATCGGAGCACTGTTTTTCGCAGAGTACCTACAACATAATCTACAACACAAATATACATAAACAAAGAAGTACAAATATATTTTTCAACATGCGCCAATATAAATTAACAACAACAATTTTGGAAGAAGCTAATTTAATAATATTTGGAAGATCATTCCATAAAACTGCTCCTAAATGAGAAAAACTGTATTTACCCATTTGTATTTTTACTTTTGGTAAAATCAAACCCTTGTTATCTGCGTTTCTAGTATTATGAGTATGTAAAGATTGAGATTTAATAAACATTGTAGCTAAATACATTGGTGCTTGGTCACTCAATGAATGATACACCATTTTACACTTATTAAAAGTCCACCTTTCCTCAATGCTTGTAAACAAAAAGGCTTGACAAAATAGTAATACAAAAAAGTACATGCAGAAACTATGCATTCAACTAGATATTCAAATGCTAAATGCTGGGGCCTTTTGGACAGTTTAAACTCAATTCTTCGAGAAATGTTTTAAGGTTAGGTTTGAACCCGCCCATAGTAAGAAAGGGCTTTTACATTTAAAAAAAAATAATGAATTCAGATTTTTGTGTTAATATGCAGAGCTTGGTTCCAAAAGGCGCTAAATCCACTTTCCATAACAAATTGAGTTAGCGATATCAGTGCATTGATAAGCTACGTAACTATCTACAATCAAAATTTTAGGACAAATTACACAATCAAATTTAAAATATGGGACGATCCATATTTATATTCCCATAGGCATGTGTACAAAGTTTGACAAAGAAACCTGCTTTATTCCAAAGTTGAAAAAAGTGGATTTAGCGCCTATGTTTTTTTTTTTTGGTCAGGAGTGAAACATGAAAGAGTAGAGTGCGATGAGTGTAAAGAGGACGACATCTCTGGACTGCGCTGGAAGTGTAGCTCGTGCTTCAACTATGACCTGTGTTCTAGATGCTACATGGGCAACAAGCACGACATCTCGCATGCATTCCTCCGGATCATGTCACGTAGTTCTGTGGGGTAAGATATCGGGAAAATCAAGATTGTCAGGAAAATTGGGATAAATGTGTCAGGAATACTGTATATATACCATCGAAATGCGACTCACATGATGGCGTTGATTATGTCTAAAAGGTCTCAACGAGAACAGGCACAATACAATCGGATTATAATAATAATAATAATACATTTGATTTATATAGCGCTTAATAATACATAATGAATTCTCTAAGCGCTTCACATGAGTATACAGTACAAGCATAAGATCTAATTAATATCTAATTCTAAACATAATAAAGGAAACATACTGTATATACAAAAATAAATCATACAAAAAGAAACGTCTTCAGAGATTGTTTGAATGAATTGATTGAGGGTATTTTTCTAATTTCTAATGGTAGGGTATTCCAAAGTGTGGGGGCTGATTTTGCGAAGGGTCGATTGCCGTAGGTCTGAGTATTAGTAAGAGGGACAGTTAAAAGTTGTTGGGATGATGACCTGAGAGTGCGTGCAGAGGTGTGACGGTGGATGAGTTCAATTAAGTAAAGTGGAGATATAGTATGTTCAACTTTATAGCACATGAGAAGAACCAATGAAGACTATGTCACGTTGTATTATAATTCTGAGGTAGAAATGGAAATTTCCGGGAAATTGGGTAATAAAAGAAGTTAATTAAAGGGGTAGTTTAGTTTTGGTATAGAGGACGCTGCACATCACAATTTTTTTGTGAGGTAATGAAAAACTGAGTGTCGATTTTGAGAGAACATGCAATTTTAATGGCAGAATAAACTTTATTTGGTCAAAATCGGTCCAGAAACGGCTGAAATATCAATAAATATATATGACCTTATAATTATTTGGGGCCTAAATAATTAGATGAATTTTTCAAAAAATCAAAAAAATGCATACACTTTTTCAAAAATGTTCAAAAGCGTTTTTTAAATAGTTGTTGATGATCTCTCTATTTAATCATGATTTCAATAAAACATCACATGCATAATTTTGAATGAAAAATTGTTAAAACCAATGCCCTTTTAGAGAGCGCCCTCTTGTGTTTTAATGGCTCTTTTTGAATGATAATGGGCTTTTTACTTAGTCGTTTGTAATTTTGTATACCTTTCTAGCATGGTGGAGTTATAACTATTAGTTTATAATGTTACTGTCCAGGTTTGGTTACTAAAGTTCAGCCTTACCAAAATTAGGTAAATATATAAGTAAGTTACTTGTGCTACAGCCTACACCTCATTTGGGCAGTGTAAAATATGAAATGAAATAAAACAACAACATTTTTTAAAAGGTGACAAATCAACGGTATCCCTCTTTTGGGCGAGGATTATCCCTCTTTTGGGCGAGGATTCTGCTTTCATAATCGGTTGAAGAAATAAACGCGACATTTCTATGATTGTGTTTCAGAAAACTGATGCCGCCAAGATCTGGAAGCAAGCAGGTGCAGCCGAAGGAGCTGTTTTCTGGAGCCAAGGTGTGCCGCGGTCGGGACTGGAAATGGCAGGACCAAGATGGTATATAGTGCTGCCCCATTAATTTTATCTGTCAACACCACCCATTATATCGACCACGCTACTCCACTGATTCTCATGAATTAATCCAGGAATTATAAGTTAAATTAAATTAAAGGCCAGTCATAATGAATACAATGATAGATATAATAGACGAAATTTCGGATAACGAACAAGATAATAATGACCATTATCATGTTGAAATTGCAACTTATACAGGGTGGCCCAAAAAAAACACGGAACGGGGCACTTCCCAAAATATAATACCACAATGTTTATGTTCATCGGATTGGGTGTCCTCTCCAATGAAAAACGACACCAAGAACAGTAATTTTGGTCAGGTCGTTTTTGTTTAAGGACGCAGTGAGTGAGACCATGTCAGGTGCCGATTTATGTCGATTTCGACCTAGTCAATGCCAGTTTAACCGCACTCCTTGCCCGTAATACCATTCAGCGACCATGCCCATTCTCTCGGCACACGGCTGAGTGCACACTAACAATAGTGCGCCATGCTCAACGCTATGAACGGCGATTCGTGAGATTCATCAAGCGCTGGCTCAATACAAATTTACAAAAAAGAGAACCTGACATGGTGTCACTCACAGCGCCCTAAAACAAAAACTACACGACCAAATTGACTGTTCTTGGTATCGTTCATTTGAAAAGACGCTCTATCCGATGGACATAATACATTTGTTACTATATTTTGGGAAATGCCCCGTTCCGTTTTTTGGGGGCCACCCTGTATAGGCTACTATAAAGACATGTGTGACTTCCTGCAAAGTAGTATGAGAAAATGTGGCGAATGGTAATTCGGACTTCTGACACGTGAGATAAACTGCTTCCAATGCAAATGATGACTCGCTCTTGGGTCCATGTGGAACCTTGTTATAACGAGGTCCTTATGAATATGCAAATTAATTTGTTGTATCAAGTTATGTCAGGGTAAAACAAAAATCAGAGTTCGTTATACATGTTATATCGGGTTCCACTGTTTGATAAATGAGATGTAAATATGTAGCATGTCTTACTTTTATAACAGGTGGATCTGGCAGTACAGGTGAAGTGGTGCGTCAGGCGACTTGGGCCAACACCCTCCGCAGCGCCGTGGCAGTGCGCTGGGACAAGGGAGGGGCCTATGAGTACCGCGTGGGGCATGATGGGAAGGTAGATGTCAAGTGCATCAAGGCTGCTAATGGGAGTGCGTACTACAAGGATCATCTGCCGAGATTTGGTAAGGCTGGGAATAGGACAAACACATGTAAAACTGTGGGTTTAATTTTAGTTTGGAACAATATCAAATTAAGAATACCAACAGAATACCAACAGTCCTGTTCAGGACTATCCCAACAGTCCTTTATAGGACTACCAACAGTCCTTTCTAGGACTACCAACAGTTCGCTTTAGGACTCTCCTAGAAAGAATACCAACAGTCCTTTTCAGGACTACACCAACAGTCCTTTTTTAGGACTACCAACAGTCCTTTCTAGGACTACCACCAGTCCGTTCTAGGACTACAATAGTCCTTTTCAGGACTCACCAATCCTCCCCTCTCACATGGTGCAACCGCAAACCACACGTATAATATCAAATTACTAGTAAGAAATACCAGTTGCGCTTTTAAAGGGGGTCCGTATAGCCCCACAGTCAATCAATATTGTTCTATTGCTTTACTTGTAAACAAACATGTTCTTTAAATCGACCGCTATCTTATTTTGCTGCAAATGTATTGATATGTGTCATATTTAGTTTGAGTTGTTTATATTTTGTAACATACGTTGGGGGCGAACACCAGGGGCGTCGATCCTGGGGGGGGGGGGGGGGGGGGGGGGGGGGGCCGGGGGGCGGTCGCCCCCAATGAAAATATGGGGGGGGGGCGAACATATCATTTCGCCCCCCAAAATAATTCCGAAAATGAGGAAGAAAAAAATAGTGTGATATAATCCCAAAGAGGGGAAAGACACATTTGTCAATAATCAATCTTCAAAATAGCCTTTTTTTTTAGTTTGAAAAGGACTGTAAATCTGTTTTTTTTGCCGCGCGCTTCGCGCGCATACAGTTTCTCATATTGCAAGTTTAATTTTGGTTGCGGGAACTCACCTTTCGAAATGTGTTGGCAGTGTAATTTCTCAAACGCACACCTCAAACGAAGTTTATTAAACCCTCATCTTTAGATAGCACACCGTCACAGAAAATGAAATAATCTGAAATATATCTTTCAGTCAATTCGGTCCATATGCGCTGAACGCAAATCAAATTGGAATATCATGTCCCCCCACATTTGAAAGTGGAGGAGATTGTCCCCCCTCCCTTTGTCATTATGTATGTTTGGTTCCATAGTTATATACTTCATAGTACGTGAAATTTCTGTCTCAGGTGTGCACCAAATCACACAATTTCACGCCCAAAAATACAAAAGCTCCCTACTGTGGGAGGGGGACACCCTCCCCCCCGCTCGGTCGCTTCGCTTCCTCCCAATGTCTCCCCTCCATTTTTGAGACGTTTGTTGACGCCCTTGCTTAGTTTTATGGGAGCCCAATGCTCCTAGACTATATCAATGGCTCTATAGTATACAGGATCACGTGGATCCATCCTCATGCAAGGCTCAATCTTTTCCTCGCTATGCCCTTTAAAAATACGTTACGAGTAGGTTCACTATACAATTTTAACACCCATGATAGGAGTTGCAAATGTCTGAAATCTAAAAGCTTCCGGGGGCTCCGCCCCCTGGACCCCCATTAGTGTCCCAAATGTGGCCCCCCCCCCCCCCCCAAGCCCAAGTCAGGTCTTCGGAGCCATCAAGACACTTTCAATGAGCGCATAATACAACTTCCGCGTCATGCCAATGTGGGGCTTTTAGCTCTCTCAGTGGTCCCACCCTGGACAAAATTTCCATTTCGCCCACACCCCCCCCACCCCCAATCGCAAAAAACAGGATCGACGCCCCTGGCGAACATAAAAATGTTTCAGCACGAATATTTCATTCTGGCTCCTGAATTGAACATTATGATTATAGCACATATTAGCTATCCCATAATTTAATGTATAAATTATCATTTTCATTACTTGATTTAATGCCCAAAAGACATGTTAAAGGTTCACATTCAACCCAATATTAATATAGTCCATCCGTTAATTTGATACACTAAGTGCAGTCAAACCTATGTATAGTGACCACCCAAGGAGTCAAGATAGTGTTTTTCTGCAGGAGTTACTTTTTCTGGCCACTATAGTCAGGTTGGTTGCTATAGACAGGAGGCCAGTAAGACAGGTTTGACGGAGACTGCGTCAGGTTCCACTTTACCACGTCTATGTGGTGTATAGTATGTTGTCATATATATTTAAAGGGAACCCCATAACGAGGCGGTTAATTATGACTATACACAGGTGAGTCCGAACACGGTGGGAGGTGGGACCGTGTCGCTGTGAAGTTAGAGAAACGCATCCTAGAACCAATGCAGAAGGACCACGGAGGCTGGGTCGATGGCATGGAGAAGGTAAAGGCTACTTTTATTCAATATAAACTGTTAACGCAAGAGGGAGCCATTCGACGCCTGAACATTACTAAAATATTCAAATCGAGAATGGTTCGATAAGAGAGATGGTAAATATAAAAAAAGGAATTAAAAGCCACTTTGGTATCTTTCAAAAAGTGTTTTCAATTATCGAATAAATGTTGGACTTATTTCTATATAATCGAGTTATTCATGAATATATAAGTTTGTTTCTAAACAGATGATCTAACATATTTATTAAATAATAAACACTTAGTTTTGTATCACATCACAACAGACAATTATTTGTTGGCGTTCTCTATAGACCACATTATTTACTTCGATACTTGCCTTCTTTTTTTTATAACCAACTAATTCTGTTTGAATACACTGATATTTTCATTGACCTCAAACACTATTTCTCTGAGTTATAACAATTATACAATTATACAATTTAGTTTTATCGGTCGTTTGTATCAGTACATTGGAAAGATCGGCACACTGGAAAGAGTTCTTGGATCTGGTGAACGTCAGGATCAAGTATCCAAATGGACAAAAGTTGACATTCAACCCTGTGGCAGTTACTGTGGTATGATACGAAAGACTACATATAATACTAATAAACATAATCATAATAATAATAATCATATTCTCGTTATGGAGAAGAAACTGCACGTCATGTGTGGATTTGTTGTAAGTGATTTAATTTTGTTTACCATCAAAATTATTCACGCAAGTAGCTATGTTGACCCATATCAAACATGTATATTTAAATTTGTGTTAATCTCTACAACGTAATGATACAAGCTGTACGATTGATAAACAATTTGGCAAAATGTCATTGTAAACCTGCCGCTAAGAGATGATAATCAATCGTATTAGGCGCTTTATAAATCCAGAATATTATTGACACCATCAATGCATGATGTACATGTGTAATGTGATAGAATTGTGATCGCATGTCAGTACAAAGGATAGTTAACCTCAAATGGCAACCAAGTGAAAAAGTATCACATCCTATATATAAGTCATTAAAATAACAACTATATCATTTCAAAGTATGAATGTATAATTGTCCACCCATTAATGATAAATTGAATTATGCTTCAATTATAGTATATGGTTAAGCATGTTATAGATTATCATAACAGGATAATAAGTATTCTAATTTCCATTATAATACAATTCTTGCAAGCTTTTGTAACCATGGTAATATACAAGTTATTATATCGCTTGTGATTTAATTTTGTTTACCATCAAAGTTATTCACGCAAATGACAACCCTAATAAGGCAGGGGGGGCATTAGCCCCCTCCTCCTCCGGAATTTTCTGATTGCTCGGAAGCGCGTAAGGATGACGCCGCGCCGCTTGTTGACTTTTTTTTTTCAAGTCTTGCCGCATCTTTTAAAAACAATTTCTTGAAAATCAGACCCTTCTGTTACAAAGTCACGTGACTTTTTGTCACTGCATGTTAGCCCGAAAATCGCTAATATTCGTGATTTGTGTAACATATGGGAAATATCAAATTTCCTAAAAAGAGATATATCATTGGTTAATTGGTCTTGTTTACCTTATAGGTATTTGTTTTGGGGGTCAAAATTAGTTTAAAGGGATAGTTGAGTATTGGTCAAACTTACTTTAGTAACCAAAACCAGCACCATTACGGTACAAAAGTAATAGTCATAATTTCACCATGCTCGAAAGGTATTACAAAATTACAACGACTAAGTAAAAACCCCTGTATCATTCAAAAAGACCCGGTTACAACTCAGAGGGCGCTATTTAAAAAATCACTGGTTTTAGCCATTTTTCATACAAAATTGTGAATTTAATGTTTTGTTAAAATAATGATTCAATAGAGATATCATCAACGACTTTTTAAAACCTATTCAGATTTATTTCCAAGTAGTCTTTAAGCATTTTTATTTTTTTTTTTCTAAAAAGTCTAAATATCCCCCGGTGATTGCCCGTGAAGAATCTTTTGAATAAAAATATACTTAATGGATATTTCAGCCGTTTCTGAACCGATTTAGATCAAATAAAGTTTATTCTGTCTTAAAATGTAATGTTCTTTCAAATTTGGATAGTCAGTTTTCATTATCTCACAAAAAAATATCGGGGGGGGCACTTCCGGAAATACCAATACCTTAAACGGTACCTTTAATTATAGTTAG
>JBAMJV010008174.1:0-95505 GCA_037951105.1 Echinarachnius parma
AAAGGAATGTGTGCGTTGGACTAGAGTAGTGGAGGGGTCTAAACGTTTTGCATTGTGCTGGTAGGTGTGTATGGACGGTAGAGTATTTGTTTAGGCAGGCAAGCAGGGTAAGGGGTCGGGGTGCGGGTGTGTTAGGTGGATAGGGTTTGGGTAGCTGGCACCGTGGTTTGGCGTGTCAGTGGGGGGGCTGGCCAGGGGCGTCGGACGGGTACCAGTATTGTAGCCGGGGGATGGGCCGGGATGTGAAGCCCCGTGGGCCGCGGAGGCCCCAGGGAAGGGACTAGAGGCCCGGAATTACATTTCTGGTATTCAGCAGGCCACGGATTAATTTTCTTGGTAGGTTTAGGTTTGTCCAGCTCGTGTCAGGATGCGAGATAGCTGGTACGGGGGAGGGTTTCACAGGGCGGGGTTTGGGTTTTGAACAGCTGTGTGCAGTATGCGGGGTTTGTTTGGGGGGTAAGGGTGGGGGTGGGTTTTTTTTTTTGAGAATTGGGTATGGGGTTAACGACAGGGGAACATTGGGTGCCTCGGTGGATGGGGGCATTGATAACCATTGGGTAATGGTGGTATTAAGTTTTCAGTTATATTAGGAAGGGACCGGTGGGTAAAGGGGGTGGTACCGGATGAGGTACACGCCAGAGAGGCAGAGGGCATTATTTTGGGAACGGCCATGGGGAGCTCGGGGGGAGGACACAAGCCACGGGTATTTGGTGTGGATTGTGCTGGCACCGGGGATCAACTTGCTGACCCGGCTGTACACATTTTAACACTGTGGTCGACGGGCGGGCAGCGTGTGTTTGAGTTAGGATTGGCGTCACCGGAATGGAGTGCTTGGAGTTGGGGGTGTGTTACGTGCCTATATCAATGCACAGTTGTCACTTCAGTCAAAAGTACCTTACTTCCTTATTTGTTCCGTGTAGCATAGTGGCTTTCATACATAATTTTATCATTAAAAGTGTTCAAAAGTTCACTGAGAATTTATTGTGCTAAAGCCGTGCCCGTTATTTGTATGTCCCCCCCCCCCCCCCCCCCCCCCCCCCCCCCCCACCCCACCCCCCCCCCCCCCCCCCCCCAAAAAAAAAAAAAAAATGTTAATGTGTGGTGCGTGTTGTCTTGAGTGTGTATGTGTATTCTGTATGTCGTGAGACTGTTGTTGCCTTGTTGTGGAAGGTTATTTACTTAGAAATTACAAAATTGCTATTTGATTTCTGAGACCGGTCTAAGGTTCTTGATTGAGTTCTTTTGGACTTTACCTGACAGTCACTATTAAAATTAATGATTGAATAGAATTGCACATCATAACACGCCCGTCTTTTTACTTTTGAAATTTTGAAGGTTTTATTTCCATAAATCCTATCACGAGTCGCTACAGTAATGAAATGATGAATCTATTGAAAACATACAGTTATGTTTGATAAGATATGAATAAAATCAAGTCATGATTCATCAATACGATTGATTGTGGATCACTGGGAAGAGAGCGCATAAGAAAAACAAAAATGAACATGTGCATGTCCATGAACAAGTTGGTATGTGATGTGACGTAAATAAATAATTTCAATCATTCAATGACTGGGTCATGAATAGTAACTGACCAAACACTATCAAACATTAGACCAACCGAACATTAAGACTAAGAGTGAATTAGACCAAATGGTCTTAGACCAAGTGATAATCAGACTAAGTGGTCATTAGACCATGTGGCCATTAGCCCAAGTGAGGAGTTGCCCAACTGTCTATTAGACCAAACGGGAAGTTGACCAAAATGGTGATTAGACCAAGTGATGAATTAATCTCTGTATATTAGCCGAAGTGGGTGTAGCCCAAATGGGTATTAAACGTAGTGGTGATTAGACGAACTGAATAGACGAAGTGATAATTAGACGAATCGAATATTAGACAAACTGGTGATTAGACGATCTGGCAGGTTGACTAAGTGGTGTTGGACCAAGTGGGTATTAGACAAATGGGTATAGCCCAAATGGTTATTAGACGAACGGGCTAATACAGTACATTTAAATTAAATTAATAGGCTTAGTGAAAAGTAGACCAAATAGATCAAGAGGTTGGCAAAGGGCGTCAACAGCTACTAAAAAGTGGGGGACATTGCGAGGGAGCGGAGCGACAAAGCCCGAGGGAGCGACAAGCGCTCAGAGGGGAGGGGGGGGGGGGGGGGGGGGGGGGGGGGGGTGTTTAGACGAACTGAATAGACGAAGTGATAATTAGACGAATCGAATATTAGACAAACTGGTGATAGACGATCTGGCAGGTTGACTAAGTGCGTGTTGGACCAAAGTGGGTATTAGACACAAAATGGGTATAGCCCAAATGGTTATTAGACGAACGGGCTAATACAGTACATTAAATTAAATTAATAGGCTTAGTGAAAGTAGACCAAATAGATCAAGAGGTTGCAAGGGCGTCAACAGCTACTAAAAAGTGGGGGGACATTGCGAGGGAGCGGAGCGACAAAGCCGAGGGAGCGAAGCGACTGAGGGGGGGGGGGGGGGGGGGGGAGGGTGGGGGGGGGTGTCCCCCCTCCCACAGTAGGGAGATTTTTCATTATTGGACCTGAAATTTTGCAATCTGGTGAATACCCAAGACCTAATTTTTTATTGATACGCAATTGTTTATACATGTCATAAATTGACCTCCGTCACCACATGATCGACCGATCTGAAATTTTTAACGAAAAAAAAAAAAAACAAATACGAAAATTTCCATTCATTCATCGCATGTTAATTGTTACTGTCGACGTCATTCTCCACGTCAACCTCAATATCCCGCGAGGGTGGAGTTTTCGTAATTTCATTAAAAATAATGCAATCTGGTGCATACTTTGGAAGGCAGTAACGGTTCCACCACCATTGTTGTGAGATGTATCGTGCAGACATTCGAGATTCGAGATTAATTTCAATGAGTCAGCCATAGTTATAGCTAGTTATAGCTATAGTTAAAGATAATCATATAGATACATTATGTAATACATATGAAAAAGTGGGGGGGACAAACGACACTATATCCCCCCACACTTTCAAAAGTGGGGGGGACATGTCCCCCCCCCGTCCCCCGCCTGTTGACGCCCATGAGAGGTTGTACTAGACGACTCGGAATTACGAAGCGGGTTAGACCAAGTGGCAATTTAAACCGTTGCTTACGGGAACCGGGTGGGCTATGCCACAAAGTCTATGGGGATTTCAGAATCTTGTAGTGAACGGGTTTAACCGTGAATCGGTTATGTTTTTGTTTTAATAGAAAGGGGTGTGTCATGGGGGGGTCGTGTCGTGATGTGTGTCCACGACATCGCGTGGTGATTTCGGCCCTCTGCGGCCGCCGCGGGCGTCCATATCAGTTACGTAAATCGCTTCTGTACTGAAACTAACCTAACCAGGCGCCGTACGTAGTACGGCGCCTGGCATACTGAGGTCCTGTGTATACCGTGATGGTAACACTTGATAGGCTTTAACGGCAAACACACTTATAAAAAAAATATATATATCATACTTTAAAATAACATATCTCGGTTCATACTTACGAATTATGTTATGCATGGACATCAATGATCCAAATTGCAAAACGTCTGATGCTCCATTCGTTTGATTTATCCTGAAATTTATTATAAAACTGGCAAGATTACAGAAGTGACGAAAATGGTATCCGAATTTGTTCGCTGCAAGCAATATCAGGTGATCAAAAACCTTGTCGGCAATGCACCCCCTGTACCCGATCAACCGAATCGCCCGCGCATGCGCTATGCATTGCCGACGAGTTTTCGGTCACCTGACATTGCATGCAGCGAACAAAGACGAAGGAAAATAATAGTCATCATCATCATCATCATCAATTTGAGCTAAGTTATCATTCTTTTGCAACAATTTAAATAGCAAGCAAGGTAGGTTGAATGTTTAATTAATGTCTAGAACTAAAAAAAAAAAATAATAATAGATGGAAAGTTCTTGAAACCACCCGTCGGCAAATTTCCTACAAATTTTTTAACGTTTCGTCTTCACAGCGCCGTCCTACGGACGGCGCTGATCACAGTTATACTGAAACAAGAACGATCACGGCAAGCCGTGAGTTAGTGACAGTTTACGTTTGCATTTACGTTTATTCCTTGCAGTCAGCCAACTTTTGCATGATCCTGTTTGGAGACTCATCAAACCCAATTTCGGATTAAGACTTTTTGAACGCCAACATGTTGCGCTTTGTTTCCAGAATTGGCAAAGTGGCAGGAGCCACCAGCAGACACCAGACGGGAGCTCACGAAACACTGGCCCGCTATCCGCGGCGGAACTTGACAGCAGAGTCCGGCCTGAATGCGAGCGCCACGGCCAGCTCACCCAGCGCTGGCGATGGCAATGCTGGTATGATGATGGGAACGCAAGACATAATTTACACGGAGGAGCATATGAATATGAGGGCAGCTTTGAAGAAAGTGAGTAGACTCTAGTCAATCATTTAGAAGAGAAAACCCATTTAAAGTTGCTTATTTATGACAAACAAAGTCGGAACACACGACAAAAAATAAAGAAACATGAATAATTATTAATAACAAAAGTCAAAACAAAACTACTTTTAACTTTTACTTTTAGACGGCAGACCTATTACTTAGTGATTCAGTTTTCCATATTATGAAAACAAGAAATAGTTACCATTATTGTTACTGTACTGAGCACTAATAATAACCATGATAACTAAGGAGTAAACTTTTTTTAAAATTTATTTATTTATTCTCCACTCATGGGATGGATTGCCCTTGTCAGCTACAAGCTGTTTTTCAAAGCCTTAAAGGTGTCCAGATAGGTCCAAACTCGTCACTTACCACTGGAATATGGGGCTACTGTCCGTCTTACTAACCTAAGACTGAGTAAGTTGACTGCTCGCTAGAATATAGATCAATAATAGGCAAATTTTTGGTGTAGAACTAGAAACGGTCATTCATAATTCCAATTCAGCATACATGCACAGTCAAACCTGTGTATAGTGACCACCGAAGGGAAGTAAGAAAAGTGTCCACCGTAGACAGGTGACCTCTACACGGGTTCATTCCATTGTTTTTCTCTGCAGGGGATCATGTAATGTTTAGTGGCCACTATAGGCAGGTTAGTTGCTATAAACAGGTGACCACTAAGACATGTTTGACTGTACTTTACTCAACTTGATCATTTTAAACCAATTTTAGGTTTCAAACTTTCAGACTTTCGGCATTCTCTACCAAAGCGTGCCCACGACTTGGCATGCATGACTAAAAGAACTAATGCTTTTATACAAATTGCATTGAGCATCAGTTCTTTTTGTCGTGCATGCCAAGTCGCGGGCACAATTAGGTGGAGAAAGCCTAGGTTTTTCCTAATGGCGCTCTACAACCACCTACAGAAACCCACAAAATTGCAATTTTGTGTGCACGATATTTTCGTGAAATATATATGATATATGATACTTACCATCTACTCCTTCACAAATATCTGATCTAACCTGCCGCTAGATGAAAATGATGATTTGTAGCTCATTTCCCATGTAAAATCCGTGATTTAGGCACCAGCCCGACCTCTGTCCGTGTCATAGCGAGACTTCGAATGGGTTTTCAACGAAAGCTTTGATCGCGCTTTGGTCTCCATTCAAGATGCCCGATTCCGATTAAACGGCAGATCTGACGCATTAGTGTTTTTTTCCATACCACTAAACTCATCAGATCTGCCGTTTAATTGGAATCGGGCGACTTGAATGGTGACCAAAGCGCGATCATAGCTTTCTTTGAAAACCTGTTCGAAGTCTCGCTATGACACGGACAGAGGTCAGGCTGGGCTGGTGCCTAAATCACAGATTTTACATGGGAAATGATCTACAAATCATCATTTTTATCTAGCGGCAGGTTGATCTAACATATTTGTGAAGGAGTAGATGGTAAGTATCGTATCATTCACGAAAATATCGTGCACACAAAATTGCAATTTTGGGGGTTTCTGTAGGTGGTTGTAGAGCGCCAGCGCAAGCTCTGGCGCTCTGTAGAGTTAGGTTTCTCCTTACCTAAGTTAGTTTATTAATATATTTATAATTGTGATTTTTTAATTGACTTTTACTCATTATAAATATAATGTATAAATATTGTTGACAGTTGATAGACAAGGAGATCAATCCGTATGTGGACCAGTGGGAGGAAGAGAAACAGTTTCCCGGTCACAAAGTCATGAAGATTCTTGGAGATGCAGGATTCCTTGGAATCAACAAACCCACAGGTCAGATTGGAGCACTTTGTCTTGTGTGTCACAGGTTGTGGATAGACAGTGCATGGTTGGCAAGGTTCAGAGCCTTGCCACCTGTGCATTGTCTATGTACTCTGTATCCCCTAAGGACATTTTGTGTATGTATGGTGTGTAAATGGTCATCCATGAATACGGACATTACTATTCCCTTTGTGAGAAGCAGGCGATGCATCTATAGATAGTGCATGTGTGGTGTCTGATAATTGACTACCAACACAGTATGCAGTTAACCGAGCTTGACTTGCAGGGGTGCTGTGCCACAAGGAAATTGTGTGAATGGCTTGTGTTGTAAATGGTCATACAACCTTGTATGACCATTTCAATTGTAGCTGTGGGTTGGAGGAAAACATACTGCAGGGCTTGACACTAGTTAGCACTTGCCCGATAGCCAAGGGCCAGTAGAATGATGTAGAGAATACAGTAAATGTTAAAATGGCAGTGGTCCGATCAGGCAACTTACTTTTTAAACTTACTAATAGAATCAGAAAATGCTTATTCTGTCAACGTCAAGCAGTTTACATAATTGCCGTTTTAGTCAATAAAGTGGGAAGGGGCAATTTTTAATAATAGATAGTTCATAGTTCATATATTATAATAATACAATTTTGGGGCCAGTAAATTTATTTATTTTTTAATAAAAAAATTACAGAAATTTAATTTACATGCCTGACCCCAAAAAAATGACACGTAACCATGATAACCATCATTCATTACTCATTATTCATCATTGTTATATGTTGTACATAGAGTATGGAGGACTTGGATTGGACTACACGTTCAACGTTGCCATGGCAGAGGAGCTTGGTGGAGTCCGATGTGGGGCAATTCCAATGGCCGTCGGTGTGCAGTCAGATATGGCCACGCCAGCTCTTGCAAGGTATAGTATAGTGTTCAGTGGCAAGACACCTGCATGTATGTATAATATTCTGATGTGTGTCATAGACAGCGCATAGACAATGCATGGCTGATGATCAATGATCGATGTACACTGTACGACTAGGAAATGAATGTAATGAATTTGTAATGTAGTCCCATATTGTCAATTTTGTCAATTTTAGATGATGTGGCCCAGAATTAAACACAATATATTTTAGTTGCTACCTAGGGTTAACTTAGTGGGAACCTTAGAAGGCTAAACCAGTTGATTGACCCTAGTTGGGGACTAGGAAACTGTTTGTTGCTACCAGAATTGTATTATTTGAAATGGACTTTATGAATGGTTTTATGAATATGGGGCCTGGTTACTGTGATGGTTTCTGAATACAGACTTGATCTCTAATTTACTCATCCTTGAATCTTTGACTTGTTCTTGAGCTCCATAAGGACTTTCAGACTCTATGCATCAAGCTGGCATGTATAGTAATTGCGTATTATGAAAATGTAAATTTTGAATAAATGAACAACTGACTTAAGTTTTGCATTAATTTGTGTCTTGTATTATGGGTGTCTACGTGTGAAGGATCTTCTCTATCAGTCCAAAACAATCGAGTTACTATCATGTAAGATAAATGGGGATCAAAGTCCATATTTTGGAGGCTAGATTGTATTAAACAAGTACTTGAATATTAGTGGCCTTCACATACACTGTACTACAACAGAAATATGGCATAAAACTGCTGAAATTTGTGCTTACTGTTACTGATAAGCTCATAATTCCTGTCACTTCTGTCGTATACATTCCTCTTCTAAGGTATAACTAATAATGGAAATAATCAATGTTTTTTAAACCACCACTATCAACTGTTTTGAGTGACCACAGGAGGCTGCCATGATTTCCAACGGTACCGCATGAAACGTCATCTGAGCACATCTGAGCGTGCACTAACAAAAACTGTTTGTGTAACCGCTGTTTTTTAATCTGCTGCTATGTCAGTGGTTATGTAACCCGCTTTTGTTAGTGCAAATCGAATGACATTTCATATGGTACAGTTGAAAAACATGGCAGCCTCCAGTTATTATTAGTGATACCCAAGAGGAAATAAACGACTAGAAGTAACAAGAATATGCACTTAACAGACCTGTATCAGTAACAGTAAGCAAAAATGCCAGTGATTGGCTCCCCTTTGATCTACAGAACTTTGTTATTAGCTAAAAACTTGTTGTATTGCTTGTTGCACATCCCAGCAAAGTTACTAGATCCCTTTAATTAATTTTTAGTAGTCCATACTGTCAAAAAGTGCAGAAAACAGATTTCCAGAAAATGTGATCAGAATTTGAAAACTCATTGTTCTAGAACTATTTCTTGTGTTAATGGGTCTGAGGGGAAAGAATAAATACTGTCTGGGAAACATAAGTGGTGGCTATTTATGCTCCTGTGACAAGTTTTTTTTTTGCCCCTAAAATAGCAGGATATGGAAGCACAGACGTGTATTTAGATCCATTTATATGGCCGTCTAAACAGACAAATATTTTCCTTCACACTGGATTATAAAGATCCCAATATTTGTTTTTTACTTTATTTCCGATTCTCTTTTTCCCCCCCATGCAGGTTTGGTTCGGATGAACTTAGGCGAGAGTTCCTTGCCCCCGCCATTGCAGGGGACGTGGTGGCTTGTATTGGGGTCAGTGAACCTGGTGCTGGATCAGATGTGGCAGGTAAGACAAATGTTTCAAGTTTTTAAGTTTCAAGTTTATTGATCTTTATTTCATAACACACATTACAAATATAACATCAATATCAAAGTTTTTTTCTGTGCAGGGATCATATTTGGTGCCCGCAAAAAATAGACAGGTTGACTGTATTTATAATTTGTTCCTTTTTGTTTTAAAAATATCTAAAATCACTATTTATAGGTATCAAGACGAAAGCAGAGAAGAAAGGGGACGACTATGTTATCAACGGCAGCAAGTTCTGGATCACCAACGGGCATCAGGCTGACTGGATATGCCTGCTGGCTAACACAGGGGAGGGACCAGTCCACCAGAACAAGTCACTTATCGTCGTACCCCTCAACTCAAAAGGTAGGTAGAGATTTAAGGTATAGTGAAATCCCGGCTTTGATTCGGCTTTATAGATTTGAATATGTGCCTATATTGATATAACACACTCTTTTTTTTCCAAAGAAATCCTTAAAAATTGGACAAAAAAGGTAAATTTCATGCAACTTTTTGGCTTTTTTTCGCATCAGCATTCTATACTCGCGTAACGCGCGTGTGTGTACGTGCCCATCGGGATCATGACGTCGCATGAAGACCACAACACGGAGTCCAAAGTTCTCGTGCATGGTTTACATGCAGAGCCTTTGACTTGCTAGT
Organism: Echinarachnius parma; assembly: GCA_037951105.1. Classification (NCBI taxonomy): domain Eukaryota; kingdom Metazoa; phylum Echinodermata; class Echinoidea; order Clypeasteroida; family Echinarachniidae; genus Echinarachnius; species Echinarachnius parma. The sequence continues at coordinate 9,519 of JBAMJV010008174.1, forward strand.
AAAACAAACTCGTATTTACTTGGAAATTGAGGCTTAACTGAAAATGCCTAAGAAATGCATTGTAGCAAATATTTGCAAATATTGAAAAAAATCGAAACAATATCTCTCTGTCAACGTGAGTATTGCACTCAGCGTGTACGTCTATGACAATATAGTACCAAGCTATACTGAGATTGTCATTATGTGACGTCACAAAGATGACGTCATTTTTCTTCGCCCTGACTCAATTTTTTTACGGGGGTTCCTAAAGTGAATTTTCAAGTTGATTTTTTAATTTTACCGGGTTTTCCCACGAGGAAAATATGTTTTTATTAGTAATCTTCATGAAAATCTACCTTAGATAGAGTAAAACACAATTTTGAGGTAGTTTTCTTGTCGGTATACCTTTAAGTCAATACAATCTTGTGGTTGTTGTTGTTGTAGTTAATAATGCTACTCGTATCATATTGATTCTTAGATTGATAACAAATAGTGTAGCTCACGTGAAAGGAAGATTGCTAACTAGAATCGTTGGTACATTAATTTTTGTATGATCATGTGCTACTGTTAGAGGATGAATGTGTCCTGCAGAGCAACCTTAAATGCTTGATTGATTGACTACTTTATAAAGACAGATGCTTTTAGATAAATTGATGACTTATACTGCTGGGCAAGGTTCATATATATATTCCCCCCCCCCCCCTCCCTGTGGCTTATTTGGGCTAGTATAATTTAGACTTTCCAAAAATTGATGTATTTGCCACCCTCCCAAATAAAGGGAATCCTCCAAAATTATCATATAGCAGTTGTACACCAGTTGTAACCAATACTAATTTATTTGGGGTGGTGACATGATTATATGATTGCTTGGATAATTTTAGGATAATAAGGTCAGTTTTTGTCGAGCCCACCGTAGGTGGAGGGAGACTAAGGGATCCAAAATGCGTCTGTCGGTCCGTCGGTCCGTCTGTCCGTGACGCTTACACAAATTTGAATAACTTTCCTACCCTGCATCTGTTTGTAACCAAACTTGGTTGGTAGATGCCCTACATTGACCTCCATGATATGCTGGGGTCAAAGGTCACATAAGTAGGTCAAAGGTTAAATGAGGTAAAATGTGAAAGTTTTGGGGTAAGTGTCTATTAGGGTTGATAACTTTCCAACCCTGCATCTATTTGTAACCAGACTTGATTGGTAGATGCCCTACATTGACCTCCATGATATGCTGGGGTCAAAGGTCATATAATTAGGTCAAAGGTCAAATGTGAAAGTTTTGGGGTAAGTGTCTATTAGGGTTGATAACTTTCCAACCCTGCATCTGTTTGTAACCAAACTCAATTGGTAGATGCCCTATATTGGCCTCCATGATATTCTGGGGTCAAAGGTCACATATGTAGGTCAAAGGTCAAATGAGGTCAAATTTGAAAGTTTACCTGCAAGACTCTATAATGGTTGATAACTTTCCAACCCTGCATCTGTTTCTAACCAAACTTGATTGGCATGAATGCGCGCAATTGGGCGAGACACATTACGGCTATCACCTTGTTATTGATTGCATTTTTACAAATGTTTGAATGATTTGATTATCAGGTGTGACGAGGGGGAAGAAGATCAGTAAGCTTGGCATGCATGCATCGGACACGGCAGAGCTGTTCTTTGAGGATGTCCGCGTTCCACAGAGCAACCTGATTGGTGATGAAGGAGCAGGCTTCTTCTACCAGATGCTGCAGTTTCAGGAGGAGAGGCTGTTTGCTGCTGCTGTGGGTAAGTGACAAATGTATTGATACTTTGATTGGTTAGTTTGTTAATTCATGTGATTTATTTATTTATTGAACCATTGATTGATTGCTTGCTGTGGTCTAGTGGTGTTGGTGAGTCACGGGTACCCGGGTCTCGCCAAAAAATGTTGAGTCCCAGGCGCAAAAATCAATACTCGATATCCCGAAAAAAAAGCAAAATTCCCCTCTTTGAACGCCATCATTCAAGTGACAAAAATGCAGCGCATTTATGACAATAAATCATCTTCTAAAATACAGCAAATTCGTAAATCAATTATAGTTTTTAGCATTTCTGACATCATTTTAATGGAATTATGGTAACATGCTGTTCAAATTTACCTCGATTACGAAATTTCTGACGAAAATAGGACAACGTTATAAATGACCTCGGTGGCCGATCGTTTCTTCAACACACTTCGGCGAATTTGCGCCACTATTTTTTGCTCTTTTCTGCCAACGAGCGTCATTCGTTTACAAGTCACTTGCCGATTATCATTGTGTACATGCAATGAATCGATGACTCTGATACAATTTCATTTCCCATTCGTATTATGTAGTTCAACTTCATGTGCAAGCGCAGCAGCGAAAAATGTGTACACGTATGCGTTTTTCGCTGCTGCGCTTGCACATGAAGTATACGAATGAAAAATTAAATTGTATTGGAGTCATTGATTCATTGCAGGTACACAATGATAATCGGCAAGTGACTTGTAAACGAATGACGCTCGTTGGCAGAAAATAGCCAAAAATAGTGGCGCAATGCCTATGACAATCAAAGTGTGTTGAAGAAATGATCGGCCACCGAGGTCATTTATGTCCTATTTTCGTCAGAAATTTTGTAATCAAGGTAAATTTGAACAGCATGTTACCATAATTCCGTTAAAATCATGTCAGAAATGCTAAAACTATAATTGATTTACGAATTTGCTGTATTTTAGAAGATGATTTATTGTCATAAATGCGCTGCATTTTTGTCACTTGAATGAACATGTTTTCCCAGCGGCGTGACATGCCGATAGCGAAATCAACAAATGGGTAAGTTTCGGGTACCCGTGACTCGCCCGAAAAATTATCGCGAGTCCCGGGAGGTAAATACTCCCGTAATCAACACCCCTACTGTGGTCTGATGATAGTATGCTTTAGCTAGTGGATAAATTTATTGATTATACTAATAATTGGATAAATGATTTATGGGTGGACTGATTGATAATTATATTTTGAGTGATCAAACGCTTTGTTTTTTTTCCAATATTTGAGAAACTATTGAGTTATCAAAAAAAGATGAAACTCTTAACATTCAGTTGTGCATTGAGGCCCACATATTTGTGGTTTGGTAGTCCTACACTTTAACAAGAAGAAGACTAGTTATGTGAAGTGTACAAGAAGAAAGAGCATAAATTTCTCTATTAGAGCCCTATTTTGTTACTCTACCTGCTTTAGTTATTTTTTAATGATTTTTTATTATTGCGTAAATCGCTATAATTTAGAAAAATCCTTAAATTGGCAACACATTGTGATATTTTAAAAACAGATATTGGCATTCAAATTGGCAACTTTGCGGCAAAGTCACTACATATTTGTCAAAAATTATAACTACTAAATATTTTCCACCTATTTTATGTCATTTATAGGTCGACAAAATTTAGGAGTTGCCAATTTGTAGAGGAAAACAATGATCAATTTTGCCTTAAAATAGCTCTCGTCCTTGATGGGTTAAAAAAAACAGGTCAGCGTAAAGTCTTACCCCAAAGTTTTTGTTTTGTTACAGCGTTAATGCCAATGGACCTTATAATCGCTGATACCATTGACTACACAAAGCAGAGGAAGATCTTTGGGAAGCCTGTTCTTGACAACCAGGTTATTCACTACAGACTGGCAGAGCTGCAGACCGAGATTGAATGTCTCCGATCGCTGGTCTACAGAACAACCGGTATGATGGTGATGATGATGGTGTTTTGGTTGATGATGATATTTTGGTTGATGATGATGATGGTGATGATGATGGTGATGATGATGATGTTTTGGTTGATGATGATGATGTTTTGGTTGATGATGATGATGGTAGTGGTGGTGGTGGTGGTGGTGGTGGTGGTGGTGGTGGTGGTGGTGGTGGTGGTGGTGATGATGATGATGATGATGATGATGATGATGAGGATGAGGATGAGGATGAGGATGAGGATGAGGATGATGATGTGGTGATAATGATAATGATGATGATGTTAGTTATGATGATACAATATAATATTGTTTCATAAATTATTGTTTTGTGCAGCTCTGTACGTCCAGGGTAATGACATGACCAAGCTGGCGTCGATGGCCAAACTGAAGAGTGGACGTCTAGCCCGGGAGGTGTCTGATTCCTGCCTGCAATACTTTGGTGGGATGGGCTTCACCAGCGAGATGTACGTCTCCAGGTGCTACCGGGACATGAGGTAAGACAAGATTTAAAGTGCTAATGCTCTCTATTATCTCAAGTTCTATAGTCAAGCCCCTTGATACGTACATTACATTATCATTCTGATTTGTGTGGTAAAGCCTGCGTCACAAATCAAACGGACCCCGGCCGAATTTATAGATCGCCAGAGAGTCGCCGAATTTCAAATCTGCCAGGGAGTCGAGCGTATTTCTCAATTTCTCAAAAATTTTCTCAAAATTTCTGAATTTGGGAGCAGGTTTCGATCCCCTGCGAACGTCGGCCGACCCCTAAAAAACGCGGCGGAGCCCGCAGTGATCGAGCATACACTGGCCGTATTCCTGGCGAAAATGCCCTTTTGAGCTCGCAGAGAAGTCGGGCGGGCTCCGTCTTTGATTTGTGACGGCCCCTTAAGCAGTACAAGGACAATGCATGGTTGGTGTTCAATCATCACCTCCAATTACATGCATTGTCTATGTACTGTTGTACAGCCAGGAAATTTAATGTGGATTTATGGTCATAGGCTAGTACTAGAACCATTTACATGTACATGTACATGGTACATGTGGTCCAGCCTAGAGACCATGTGACCTTGTTTTTTGACATACATGTATATATGTTTTTGATGATCTCTAGTCAATTCGAGGTTGCTGATTCCATATCCAATGGGTGCCACTCGCAAAACCTTTCAAGAGCATGTTTATTAAATTGCAGAAATCCAAAATCCTTCCATCATTGAAATCAAAGTCCATTGCAGTTTATTTAAATGTGAACAATATAAATATATGACAATATGTGCTGCACACATGCTTCCGATTAATAAAAGCTGCACATTCGCAACTCATGAATTTTTGTCTAAAGAATACATTTATGCAATGCATTTGGTGTGCAAAATATCAAAGTCAATAGCGCCATACGAGTAAAAAGCTATGAAGTAATTATCAGTAACTGGTAATTATGATATATATTTATGCATGTGCCCATCCCACTGAGAGAGTTTCAGTTTAGTGTTATTCACTTTACATGGCCCTCTTCAAAAAGAAATCACAGTGCACTTAACTCTTTCTAACCATTTTTAAACCTCATTAATTTTCCCATTGTGTCATCATGTTTGTATTATTTGTTTACCTATAATGTGGATCTTTTCTCCATATGTGTTTACATGTACATCCATTTTATTCCTAAATCATGTTCAACAAATGCTATACCAGTAATTCTCACTTCTGCTTATTGGCAACAAAAAAATGTTTAAAAGAGGACACAATATCAAAAGTTTCATGCTCCAATTTCATAAAAATAGATGTCTTAAATATCTATCAATTAGAAGGAGCAGAACGTTTTGCTTTCATGTTTTTCTTTATATTTTATGTAAGTTTGTCTCATGTTACATGACAACAAATGACAAAAAAAAAAAAAATTTGTCTGCAGTCATTTTTTTCTGTATACAGTCAAACTTGTTATAGTGGCCACCTGTCTATAACAGCCAACTTGCCTATAGTGGTCACCTGTCTATAACAGCCAACCTGCCTAAAGTGGCCACCTGTCTAAAGCAGCCAACCTGCCTGTAGTGGCCACCAAAAGTGATCCCATGAAGAGATAAAACAGTGCTAAAAAAAACCCTCTATAGATAGATATAACCTGTCCACACTGGCCACTTTTCTTGCTTTCCTTATAAGGGTGTTCACTATACACAGGTTTGGCGGTAATTTGTTGATCTAACATTGTAATTAATTTCCACCCTAAGGTTACTGTCCATCGGAGGTGGAGCTGACGAGGTCATGTTAGCCATTCTGTGCAAGTACATGGGTACCCTGCCGAAAGGCACCGGGCTCATATAATCACAACATGTAAGAGAATTTACTTTAATCCTTGCACCAGCACTAGGGCTTTGTAGAGCTCAGCTGGTAGAGCACTGTTCTAACAATCTAGAGGTCTCTGGTTCAAATCACAAATCAATTTTTCTTTTTTTTCTTTGCTCTTTCCACTAATACTTGCACCAGCACTATGACTTTGTAGAGCTTAGCTGGTAGAGCACCGGTCTAGCAATCTAAAGGCCTCTGGTTCAAATAGCCCCAGAGAAATCCTATTTTCTTTGCACATTTTGATTAATACTAATGCATGCATGGTTTTAACCTGTTTAGGACTATTCCCTTAATGGGAACCCTGCCAAAAGGCACCCAGCTATAATACAAAAATGTGAGAGAATTTACTTTAATACTTGCATGCACGGTAATAACCCATTCAGGACTGCATGGTCTCTAAATGTTAAATAGTTTTATACATCGAATGGGCAAATGTCCATGCACATTAACACCACCAACAAGTGTATTTTCATGTGGGACTAAGCATTTTAAGTCAGAATTTTTGAATAACTCTTATCTTAACACATTTTCTTTTGTTTTCATTTGTATTATTTGGTACAAATTGTACAGTGGATATAATATGTCATTATCTACTAAAGCTCAAGTTCTCTTGACTCGTGTATCGATCACCATATCTTGAAGAATCATTTTGCAAACTGTTGATCACTATACTGCCGTACTTTGGCATCTAGGCATTTTGTGGACTCATATATATCAATATTGACATTTTTATACTAATTGAAAGAACTCATCAGTGCAGCTTTTTCATTTGATAAAAAATTTGCAATATTTGGTATAATTATGCTCAATTCATTTTTTGCTTACCCATGAAAATGAATACATATTTTTCACTTCAAAAGCCATTCAATTGCCAGCTAGAGCCGGTCACATATATTTACCTCCCAAATTATTGTCCATTAACTTTGTGGATGTTGTGAACTGACTTGACCTTTTTTGTGGTAAATATGTGCTGTGAACAAAAGTTTTATATAATGATTCTTCAAACTGTATAAACATGGAATTAATGCAGATAAACTCTCATGCTAATCCCATGGCTCTATAACACTACACACACCATGGCATCCAAACATTGCTTTAACCAGTTGAGGACTAGTCAGGACTATAATAATGACTTTAATAGCACTAGTATATTTAAAGTATTTACAGATTTAATTTTACACTTTGATATTTGCTGCTCTAGTTGAAATCTTACATGATTAATCTGCTTAAACTTCACCCTTTGTGTGAAGCATTCTAGTTTTACATTCTCTTTTTGTGTGAAGAAAACAAATGTTAAAGGGATAGTTGAGTTTTGGTAGAGAGGGCGCTACACATAATAATTTTTTTGTGAGATAATGAAAAACTGAGTGTAAAATTTGAAAGAGCATAATATTTTAGTGACAGAATAAACTTTATTTGATCAAAATCGGTTCAGAAACAGCTGAAATATCCATAAACGTAACCATTTGTAATAAATGTGGGGCCCCACAAATATTAGCTAATTTTGAACCAACCGTTACAAATTTTAAAAAAATGATTCCTCTTTTCAAAAATGTTCAAAAGAAGTTTTGTAATAGTTGTTGATTATCTCTCACTAATCACTATTTTTACGAACCTTCACATGCACAATATTTCATTTAAAATGGTTTAAACCGATGTGTTTTTAGAGAGCGCCATCTTGAGTTTGAATGCCTCTGTTTGAATGATAAAAGGCTTTTTACTCAGTTGTTTGTGATTTTGAATTCCTTTCAAGCATGGTAGAGTTATAACTATTAGTTTGTAATGTAATGGTGCAGGTTTTGGTTACTAAAATTCAGTTTGACCAAAACTGTACTCTCTTTACCAGAACTCAACTATCCCTTTAAGCTTTGCTGCCCCCATTTGCTTTGTTTTGTATTTGCATGAAACTAATTTAGTTGTATCTTTTCCCTTTGTATATATAAAACCTTCAAATAATTCAATTTGTCTGGTATTAATTTGAATATTTTATTTTATTTGAGTATTTTATTTGAATACCCTTTGTCTGTGAGTTATTTTATAGTTATTGTGTTGCCCTTGGCCTTGGACCTTTGTGGTCGATTGCTTGCAGATTGTTTGAACATTTCACGCAACTTGGACTCTCCATCTGTAGGAATATAGTTTTGTTTGACATTTGTTAAATTGTGTAAAAGCGTGTTCATTAAGAGGCTTGGAACTTTGTATTTGCATGAAAATATAATAAGTATAAAAAATTGAACAAATATTGTCTTGGTTTAAATAGACTGCATTTAATATTATTATATCATTAGTTTTATTTTTTTATTTTTTGTGAAACATTCTAGTTTTAATGATTTGATCCTTGACCTTTGACCTTGCAGACTGGGGTCGATTGCCGGAGGAGCCGACGAGGTGATGCTTGCCATCCTCTCCAAGCTGATGGGTACCATGCCAGGCAAGTCCAGGAAGTGAATGTACTGGGCCCTAAGCATGGGCATACGGGCACAGTTATTTCTCGGGCGGGCCGGGGTCATTTACCCCTGGAAATATCCATCTTCAAACTGTTCCCTTTGAGATTGTGAAATCTCCATACACTTTGTACGTAGCACACCAGTTTCCCATAGGCAAGGGGTTAATATCATAGGCATACAGGCACATTATTTATCTTCTTTTTTTCTGGGGAGTTGAGGTAATTTACCTGAAAAAGAGCCTTCTCTATAATCTTTTTATAATATCTTTGATATCAAAATTTTTCTTGACAAATGCTTATTTTGCAAATAAAATGGTTGGGGCTGATGAAGCTTAAAATTAGCGGATATTTTGCCCCAAATGTGGTTGTTTGTGATATTGTTACGTCAAGATTATTAGGGACTGCAGCTCCCTATAATCCCCCTGCCTTGTACACCCTATTTGTTTCATAACACTTTTTAAAAAACTGCCTTGTACAATTATGTGCCTAAAAAGATTAAAAATTGATTAAAATTTTTCTCTGGTGGCCCGGTTGGGCCAGTAGAATCAAGACATTCTCATTTTAGCGGTAAACCATTTCCCCAAATAGACAGAAAAAAGGGTTTAAACATTGGGTTATTTAGCAGCCCTGTTTGGTAAGTAACATTTGACATTTGTGAAATGTTTGTGGCTCAGAGCTCCCTTGAATAGTGGCCCTGGGGCCAGCAGGCGAGTACTAATTTTGTGCCCCGATTTAACGGTAGTCAAAATCTGCATAACTTTACTTGGAACTCTAGCAGTTCTTACGCATCACTCGGTGGATATATCGGATCACTGAAATACACATTTTTATCAACCGTTTGTTAGTTTTTGCATACATGTATATGTCAACAAAGATCCTAATTAGCTTGGTGCACCTATAGGGTTGCCCGTTGTTAGTTTTTGCATACATGTATATGTCAACAAAGTTCCTAATTAGCTTGGTGCACCTATAGGGTTGCCCGCCGCTAGTATGCTCCCCGGGGAGTTGAGAATGTGTACAAGATAATTATGCGGGTCTGAACTGTACCAAATGACCAGGGATAATGATATGCGCTTTGAGCACCTTAATTATTAGCTGGATATTGCGCAGTATAAATATTCAATATTATTATTATTATTATTATTATTATATTCCTTTAATGGTAAACTTGTAATGGTTTTTGCAAGTACTGATTTTTAACTGTACAGGACAAACCAAAAACTAATCAGACTTGTTTTAAAAACGTAGGAAAAAGTAGATTTTTAATTAAGTTCATAATTCTATTTAATCCCAGTTAGATTACAAGAATGTTATGAATTACTTCTGGTGCAAATTTGTATACTCATAACATCTTTAATAAAGGGATGCCTGTAAAGTGTCTAACTCTGCGAAAATTACTTGGAGGTTCCTCGTTTCTCTTCTACCGTGTTGTTTAGCTTATGGTAAGAGAAGAATAAAATAGGGTTAGATTTTTTCAAATGCCCTTTTAGTATGATGATATCTATTATTCAGCTCAAAAGCGTTAACCAACGGTCATAAACCTCATAAACGTCCGTTGTAAAAGCTGACGCATATTTTCGCTTTTTTAACCAGGAAAGCAGTGTTCTTTTTCAATGAAACTTTCACACATCATTCGGACATATCTTACAATGATTTTGGTACAGGATTGAAGTGTCAAATGTCATTTTGGGCAATATCTGACACTTTACAGGCCTCACTTTAATGTGATGTTGAAAGTCGGTTGAGAAAATAACCTTTTGGTGTCTGCTTGAAAACAAATTGCCCTGAATGGGTTAAAGGGTCATAATATTTTACAACAAATTTGGATCATTATTGTCATAAATAATACATGGATATCATGTATTTAAGGTAAGATACTGGTATATAGGTTTTGCTTTTTGCTTTTTTTAATGAAGAGATATTCAAATAATGTTAACATTTTAATTGTCAACGTTTTACATGGCTAGGTCAGGGAATAAAGGTACAGAGACCAGATCTGCATGTAAGTCTAATTATCTGCCATTATGTCTGGTGCAATAATTGAGTGGGACATTTTTTATGACTGTACATTTTAATATCTTCAATGATATACATAATTATCTAAGATGGTGAAATTAAGATTCATCTGTTTCAAAAAACTTTTCAAATCGTTGTAAATGTCCCAATTATTGTAATTATTATGTCAACAGCCAATCAGCATTGGGCATTGTAGTTGTGTCCATGGTAGTTACAATAATTGGACATTTTACAGCAATTGGAAAAGTTTTATGAAATGAGGGCTCAGGCTCATGCATAATTTTAACATATAAAGTTGTGCCGTTTGATGTCATTTTAGTTAACCTGTTCAGGATGGACTGATTTTGCTACAACATGTATTCTCCATAGACCTATAGCCCGAGTATTTTCGGGACCAGTCCTGAACGGGTCAATATGTACAATGTAGTTTGTGGACTAGATTTAACCCATGGACTTGGGTTGGTATTGTATATATGCATACGTACCAACAGTTAACATTGAATCCGTGCACAAACATAATGTAGGGTTAAATCAACCCTCTAATGACAATTCAGGTCATTATGTGCATTAATATACATGTAATTATTGACAGAAATGGCGATTGACAGTTTGACTAATCTGTTAAATGTACAGTCAAACCTGTCTTAGTGGTCACCTGTCTACAGCAGCCAACCTGCCTATAGTGGCCACCATAAAAACAGTGCTATGGAACCTGTCTATCATGTCACTTGTCTACAGTGGCCTATGTAGTTTTGCTTTATAGTTGGTCACTATGCACAGGTTTGACTGTATTGACATAAAAAGTGATGATATTGTGGCAAATTTACTTAAATAGATATATGCTGTAACCCCTCCTGGACTTACGCATACAGGCACGGGAATTACAGTAAAAACGGTAAAACCTGTGTATAGTGACAAATGATCACCTGAGGGAAACAATAATAGTGGCCATTGTATACACATGTGACCTCTATAGGCAGGTGGGGATCACTTTTGGTTTGATTGTACTAGGTTGTCTAGTCTGTATAGTTACACAGATCTTTAAAAATGCAGATGTACATGTCAGTATTGCATTAAAATTACTCAGGAATGTTAGCACGAGTCACATGTTGAATGGGTTTTACACACTCTTTTTAAAATATTTTTCACATTTTATATTAGATAGAATTGAAAGCTAATGTTATCTCTTAGAGGTGTATACTTATTCATTGTTTTATTATGTACAGATTATACTGTAAATAAAGGATATAATCTTCAATAAATTTATATCACACTGATCAATAAAATAATAATCATTGTTATTGTGGTGTTTTGTATGTTTTGAATGCAGAGAGTTTTGATGCATGAACAGGGATTATATTTTGTGTATAATATAATGCTTATTAAAAGGGGAATGAAATGCTGGAATTTTTGCTTGCTATTAGGTATCACTTATACAGGGTGGCCCACAAATAACGGAACGGGGTACTTGCCATACTAAAGACTGATGATGCCCGCCATACTGCATCGAGTAACGATCAACCGTGCGCCATTGTGAGTGTGCATTCAGCTGTGTATGGAGAAGAAAGAGTACTAACAATGGCGCACGCATTGAACGTTACTAGTTGTTATGACGGGCATCATGTGTCTTCATTATAGCAAGCACCCCGTTCCGTTATTTCTGGGCCACCCTGTATTGGAAATAATCAATGTTGTTTAAACCACTATTATCTGTTCTGACTGAACACTGGAGGCAGCCATGTTTTCCAACTGTACCATATCATCTGACCTTGCGCTAACAAAATCGGGTCTAATGGCAAGCAAAAATTCCAGCATTTCATTCCCTAAAACAGCATCATGTTAATTGATTGTAATCATGCACAAATTACCATCATTCTTTAATATTAAAAGACACATACAACAAAATATGATGTTAAAATTCATGAAGTACCTTTTTATTCACAGTGAGTATTGCCATCAAACATTATACAAGTTACACAAACATTTGAATACTGCATGTAACACATGTAAACACAAAGTTGTCATCAAAACTTGAGTGTGAATGAAAAAAATACTTTGAGAATTTACTGCCATCACTCATTTCCTTGATTGAGTTCAGAGATTTTTTGGAGAAAAAAAAATAATTGGGCTTTGATCACATGGGGATAACATTTGCAACATCACACTAAATAAAATAAATTATTCATGATACATTTCATCTCCACATTGAATTTTTTGTTACAACAAACTGATTGAAATGCACAAATAAACACCAATAAAAACAATATAGTTTTATATATGTACCTAGAAATGAGACTGAGCATGGTGGCTTAGCGGTTAGAGTGTCCGCCTCATGCATGGGAGGTCCCGGGTTCGAACCCAGACCGGGTCATACCAAAGACTTTTAAAATGGGACCTTCTGCCTTCTAGCCAGGCGCTCGGCATTTATCGATTGGAGGACTGGCCCCCTTCTGTATCTTTCGCTACATTTAGTAGACGTGTGGCCTAGGGCTAATGAATCGGAGATACATGTAGGCGCCGCCTTCTGTGCCAAAATTGGCACGGGAAGGACTTTTTCATTTTTTTTAAAACCTAGAAATGAATTGCAAAAGAATCATGATAAGTGATGGACCATTTATATCCGGACGGTGTTTGGTATTCAAAGGTGTAACTCACAATTGTTCTGGAGGTGAAAAATTTGTGGCGTTTCAAGTAGATTTTTTAAGTACACATTATCCAAGGTACCCCCTTTTAAAGACTTCAAGTATACACACAGATAAATAATTTGTGGCCCTTTACGAAAGGGTACCTTATTTTTCACATTTCAAAAAAAAAAATTTAATGAAATTTGTTCCCTTTTTATTCATCTCAGCGAACATATTCATGCAAATATATATATGTTCCCTTTTCTCCATTTCCTTCTTTTGCGAAATTGTGAACGACAGCGAATGTGAAGTGACACCACCAGGATTCATATTCTGCCTGTATTGATTGACATGCATGACTGGAGAGGACATAATGTACATAATAATGCACATGAACTATATGTTAAAGGGATATAAACCACTTGATAAAACAATCAAATACAAATTTGATGAATATATTATGAAGTATTAATAACTGAAAGTAGCTTTCCCGACATTCAAATGAATCGCTGACTTAACCCCTTGACCACGGGAACCGAGTGGGTTGTGTACAAAGTCTACAGGGGTTTCATAAACTCGTTGGGAATGGGTTAAAAATGCTCTTGGGGTACTCGGCTGACAATTTCTGGCAAACAGGAATCATTTTAATATATGCCAAATAAAGGTATTTAAACAATAAAAAAAACATTAAAGAAATTCAAAGAAAGAACTAGTCATACTTTTAAAGTATCTCATTAATTAGTCATACGCTCAAGTAAAACAATTTGTTTTACTATTTATAAGATTCTACATATATACATATATATGATATAAATACACAGAAAATATCAATTTTGACCTTCTTACATTTACATTGTATGTGCAAGATTTGATATATACATGTAATGATATAAATTATACAACATAATTATCTTAAGAAAATTTGGTATATTCAATTTTACGGAGTTCTACGGATGCAGCAATTAACATACGGTACACAAATTTAACATTTTAAAGATGCACCGTTTATGGCAGGCAATATATTCCCTTGAACTTTTGAACCAGTTGCATATATAGTTTGCTTCCTTCTCAACTAAACATTAAAAAAAGAGTAAATGTATGTTGCTTTTTTAATATACATTGTACATACCGTAGTATGAACATTATTTCACATGAATTCTTGCCTTAGCTAATAAAGGTTGGAATGGCCGACTCTGAAAATAATGAAATTCGGGGTGGAGTATAAATTTCCAATCACATTAAACTGGGATGAAACTATTTTGTAAATAGCACTTTTACACTAGTTTCTTCCACACTATACAGGGTGGCCCCCAAAAAAACGAAACTGGGCACTTCCCAAAATATAGTAACAAAATGATAATGTTCATCGAATAGAGTGTCCTTTCCCATGAAAAACGATACCAAGAGCAGTCATTTTGGACGAGTAGTTTTTGTTGTAGGCCGTCTTAAGTGAGACCATGTCAGGTTCCCATTTTTGTAATTTTTTACCGAGCCACTGCCTGATAAATCACACTTCCTGCCCGTGATAGCATGCCCATTCTCTCGGCACACAGCTGAATAGGCACCAACAATGGCGCGCGTATTGCTCTTTGTTTGATTTATCAAGCACTGACTTGGTAAAAATTTATAAAAAAGGGAACCTGACATGGTGTCACTCACAGCGCCCTAAAACAAAAACTACACGACCAAAATGACTGTTCTTGGTATCGTTTTTCATTGGAAAGGACATTCTATCCGGTGGACATAATCAATTTTTAACTATATTTTGGGAAGTGCCCCATTCCAATTTTTTGGGGCTACCCTGTATAGCATTACTTTTGTTCAACAATAAGTCTAGTACAGTTCTTCTTCTTCTGGTTAAATCTGCCCCATTCAATCCTGAAGATTCTTGCAGATTTGTGATGCTTTTTCAACAAAAATGTTAACTTTAACAAAATATATCACAAGAGGATTGATGCCGCACTATGGATGATTAAATTTAGTGCGATCCGCAATACTGACGAGTACAGTCAAGTAACAATACTAACCAATGGACTTACTTAGTCAATCATATAATAACAATAATAATAGACCCGCATTTATATTGCACCATCAATCTAGAATCAGCTTGTATAACCGACTAGAGATTTGTCCTATACCATTATTGTATGAAATAATACATGTGGTAGTCTTCACATAATTTGTTGATGCATCAATATGATGGACTGAAATTCATTCATTTAAACATAAATTTGTCATACTGTACATGTAAATTAGAAAGTATACACACCCGGTACATGTATATCTTTATAACGCATCCACATATACTTACTTGAAAATATCTCGACTAAATCTACATTACAAGAAAAATATGAAATGGAGATGAAATCTATGCGACTGGGCTTACTACTTATGGATTAGAACAGTTTCACAACCTATCTTGTATAGATTTAATCTCCATTTTATGCACTCTCTCCTGGAATAATCAAAATCCACATTATCTGACATAGGGTACCTTGTAAGATTTAAAATGGTAAAATTCCTGAAATCTTATCAATCGAGTTGTAGGGTTGCAATTTCATTTGGCAGGCTTGGGATTTTAAACTTGGCACTCAAAGGGGTTAAAATACATTGTATCTTAATTACCCTAATAATTAGCAACAAGTTTTTTTTTTCTCAAAAAATTCCAACTTCAGATATCTTTAGCTTAGTCCTCTTTGAAGTACTGATTTCTTTCTTAATACAAATAAATGACATTCATTAAAAAACGTATCAGTTGAGATGTAGGGTTTCAATTCAATTTGGCTTGGAAATGAACAATTGGCACTAACATTGTTTCACCCTTTAAATCAAGCTAATGGCGCCCATTTTAATTTGACACATCACATTTTCCATTGACCCCAATCTAACATCCCATTCATACTTGTGTCTAGCACTGGCTCAGCACTGGCTTAAGCCAGTGCCGAGCCATTGTTTGCGCAAATATGAATGGAATTGTCTAGCTTCACCCTTGGCTCGGCCTAGCCTGGCATTACGCAGATGCTAGACAAGGCTAAGCCACTGTTAACTCAAGTGTGAATGGAACACTAGCTGGCACAACGTTGCGCATGCGGCACATTACGGCTCGCACAGAATTTGCTTATTGTTACGTCATTTACCAATTACGTCATATGAACACAGTGCGCATGCCCAGAGCCATCCAAGACATGTCCAAGACACTGTTGTATTCATACTTGTGCGTTATGTTGTCCACTGTTAGACGCAAGTATGACTGGGGTGCTAGAAACCACAGGCTCAATATTTAATCATTATTACCATTCTAGCTAACAACTGCTGGCAGAAGTTTCAAAGAGGGCTCGATATAATAATAATAATAAATTCAATTTTAATATAATGCATACAATTTGCTAAATTTTTTCTCAATTATCATTACCAAAGTTTCATGCCAGAACCATTACCACGTTATAACAAAATTATGTCACGTCTCTACTTTGGTACTCTAAGGCAGGCTACAGTCCTTTTGATTTGTTGAATAAAGGCAATAGGGAGAATGTTTTGGACATATTTCCTTCCAAAAGATAATCAACCTGAGCATAGTTAATATAAAAATAACTATATGTGACCTTACACCACAAAACGACCAATAAGTCTGGGAAAATGATAATGCTGTTTTTCACATGACATCACAGTAGAATTCATAACCTTTATAAAATGGTATATAATTTGTCATATTCAGACAAGGCAAACCCTCTTAAAATGAGCGCCAACGATTTGGAAAATGGCTGAAGCAGTTTTTAAACAAGGGAGAAACAGGCCACTTAAAAGATCGGCATCCATTCAAGCGCTATAATCTGATAATTTTTATTTGATGAAAAATCATACTTAGACATGATTTCTGACGATCAAAATTTTATAGAAGGTAGATTAAGATACATGTACCTTCATTCAGGTAATACAAAAATCATTAATCTCATACTTTTAACCAAATTTGACTAATTCAGCTAATAACAGAGAAACTATATCCGCGACATAACGGTCGTTTTGTGGTGTAAGGTCACATATTCACTTGTAGAATTAATTATCAACTCAAACTACAGTACATGTAACATCCCATTCCTTACTACATAGTACTACATATAGTACTACATGAAGTGCAATCCATAGCACATTGTATTGTAATATACACAGTATAATTATGTTCTATTTCATTTTATTTATATAATACATGTATATACACACACACAAGCAAGTTCTTAGAACCATTAGTCAAATATATAGTGGGTATAAACAATATATTAATAGATCATTTGTTACACTAGCTTGGGAAATAATTTTTTTTTTTATATTGTGAATAAAAGCCTAAAAAATGTTGTGTACGTAGCATGATTCTTCCAACATATTCCCAAACCTTGGTGTGATATGCGCTTTACAAGAACTGTTCATTATTATTATTATTATTATACATCTTATAAACTCTACTGAATTCATGATTAAAATGCATTTGAAACACATCAACAACACAGTTGTAAAGAGTCGGAAAGATCAAGTCCGGAGCAATGTGGGATTAGCCTTACAAAAGGCAGAGCACAGAACCCATGGCTGTTCTGAGTGGAATAGGATATCTCGTAGGAAAGCAAAGGGGTACACCATCATATATATACACCATCATATATATACACCATCATATATACACCATCATGTATTGGTCAAATATTAAAGTAGGTCAGTCAACAACATAGTATACAACATAGAAGTAATATTAAGTCTGAAACAAGTATGAGAATTGTTAAAAATCACAATTATTTTTTGAAAATAACTACAGGAAGTTGAGTTCACAAGAGTTATTGTGATATGGTACTTCAAATTAACTTAAACAAACCTGTTAAAAATAAGCTGTGGCTGAAATAGCAATATCAAGCAAATTATAATCCAATACATATACTGGCAAAAGAGTAGACTCATTTAGTTATTGAATTGGAAAATGTGAATATTGGACAGTGATGAAACCACTTCAAAATCATTTCTAAACTCTGAGGTCATGTCGAAGCTAAACCAGCGACAGTCGGAACCTGTCTTAACGGTCACCTGTCTAATGGCCACAAAAAATGATCCCCTGGAAAGAAAATCAATGTTATGGAACCTGTCTCGATTCAGGTCACCTGTCTACAGTGACTACTTCCCTTGTATCCCCTAGGTGGTCCCCATACACCGGTTTGACTGTAGTCGTGATGTTGTCGTCGGGACTGTAAGAGTTAGACGGTGATGTCGCGTCCGAGCCTATCAATCTCGTCGATAACGAAAGCCACGCTAGCCTCCGTCACCCGGGAGTTGGCGAAGATGATGCGAAAGAAGTTGATGGAGTTCTTGTCCGGCTGGTAACCTATCAGCATGGTTCCCGCCCGAACCATACCCTTCTTGATTTCAGGGGCAACCTTCAGAGTGTTGAGGGGGGGGGGGAGGGAATACAGAAAGAGAGATTAGGAATTTTCAATGAGCTGGTAAAAAACTTTACAGCTGGGGGGTGTTTCACAAAGATCCTAAGTTGAACTTAACTCTAAGTTGGACTTAAAAAGTATGGTAAGCCATTTGTAGCCTTGGAACAAAATATACTAAAACGCAAAAATGCAAGTATTTTAGACTTTTCATAAAGTTTACATTTAGAACATGAAATCTCTTTGATAATAGAAACATATTTATGAATTGAAACAACATTTAATGCCTTTTTAAAAGGACTTTTAGAATTTTTTTCAAAGAAACTAATGGCTTTCCATACTTTTTAAGTCCAACTTAGAGATAAGATCAACTTAGGATCTTTGTGAAACACCCCCCTGGTGTTCTTCTTTTGCAGGCATCTTCAAGTTCAGTAAAACATTCCATAAACCGCAAGGATACTGCAAATATCAAGTTGGCAAAATTTGACAGTGATAACAGATTCAAATGGATTCGATACTATGGACCATTGTATATTAATTCGTAAATTAAAAACATATGGAGTTAGAGGAACTGTACTTTCTTGGTTTGAAGATTATTTGCGTAATAGACAACAATATGTTATTTTTAAATCTAAAAAATCTAATATTTCCACTGTGAAGTGCGGAGTACCACAAAGCTCTATTTTAGGTCCCTTTAATATTGTTTTTAATATATATGAATGATATTGTAAATGCATCACCACTCCTAACATACGTTTTGTTCGCAGATGATACTAACGTATTTTATTCACACACAGACTTAAACATTCTTATTACAACCCTCAATCTAGAATTAAATAAACTATCATCTTGGTTCAAATCCAATAAACTCTCTCTAAATATTAATAAAACAAATTGTATGTATTTTAAAAATATACACTCTAAATATGCACCTTATTTTAATATTTTAATAAATGATATGCCCATAATTGAAAAAGAAGTTACTACATTTTTAGGTGTAATGATTGATTCAAACTTAACTTGGAATAGTCATATTAATAACATTTGTATGTTAGTCTCGAGAGGCATAGGCATTCTATATAAATTAAAATATTGTCTTTCACAAAAGTCACTATTTATGCTTTATAATTCTCTCATTTTGTCACATATATCTTATTGTAATATTGTATGGGGGAATAGTAATAAGATGAAAATTATGTTAATGTATCGTCTTCAAAAGAAAGCACTCCGCATTTGTACACATTCATATTATATAGCCCATACTGATCCAATATTTTATGAACTAAACACATTACAAATTGCTGATATTCACATTTTTCAAACTGCAATCTTTATGTATAAATTTTGGATAAATACTATACCATTAGCATTTCGAAATATTTTTGTGTACAATAGTAGTATACACTCATATCCTACACGACACTCATCCGACTTCCATTTAACTAACCCAAAAATTATTATGGCCTATAAATCAATAAGACACCATGGTCCAGACATTTGGAATGCTTTACCTGACAAAATTAAACACTCTGCATCTCTTTATTCATTTAAAGCTTCGATGAAAAAATATTTAATATCCAAATATTCATAAACATAATCAGGGTCTAAAGTATTGTAATTGTTTCTTTATATTGACTAATTTTAAGATAACCAGTTCATAAAAATAAAAAAATCAAACACTTATTGCACATGCACTCACCCACATGCACACACTTGCATTTTTTTTTGTTTTTCTTTTTATATATTTCTTTTTTTTCCAGATACTTTCTGAAAAATCACTTGTGCGTGACACTCTATTTTATTATATACTCCAATAACAGCGCCATGTACCCCCTCCCCTCCTGGCTGCTATCGACTCAAGCATTCATGCTTATGATAGTTTACCCCTGCATTTATTTTGATTATTTGCATTACATTCAACTGATTTAAGTTCTGAATTATATATATATATATGTATTTTCTTTTGATATCAAATGTCACATTTTATGTAATTCAATTATGTTATACACTTGTATTGTTATTTGAATATGTTGATTTTGATTTTTCTTTAATAAATGCAGAAAAACATCTAAAAAAAAAAAAAAAAAAAAAAAAAAATGCTTCGAGCAAAAACAGGCTCACACTTTCCATTTTGAATCTTCATGTATGTAGCATGTATTATTTGTATCCTTTTACCAAGTTAAAGGATATAACCCTGTAACATGTACATCACAAATCAAACTGAATCACAATTGTAGTGCTTAATCAGAATAAAACTTAACGTGAGGTGTGTGATCAAGACTAATGCAATATAACAAACATGGAATAACGCATTTACATCTAAATTCAGATACACACTATAAGTTCCTTATTAATGTCAAACTTTTCTAATTATCTATTAAAGGCTCTTGTTATTACCTTGCTCAAGCGACTCCAGAACTCTGGTGTCCTTTCTTGATTCCTGAGGCATTCTGGCAAATACCAGAAACTGACGTTGGTGCATTGGGGCTGAAAATGGAGAGACAGAAACGGATGAACAATCTTAAAGGAATCTAGTAACACTGTTCACATAATTATGCAAAGGATCTATATAATGTGTATTTCTGTGATCCCGTATGTCCATCCAGTGATGTGTGAAAAATCCATGCTAAATGGATGTTATATGGCCGAGTAAAGAGCAGAAATGCAAAGTGGCAAAGTGATATTTGCTACTAACTCATTACCATAACTTTGTACACAGTTGACACACTCCAAGGAAGACTTTCAAATAAAAAAATTACGTTCATACCTCAATCTCTATAACGAAACATAAATTCATAAAACCGAAACCTGGTCCATGTTTCTATTGGTTATACAAAAACAACCAGGCAACTGACAATCACTAGTTTTATAAGTAAGTTTAGATGATTTTGACAATGTAACTAAATCTGTTTAATTAGAAGTCATGCTATAGTATACCTATGTAAACAAATGCTATTGTTTTCATTTTTGTTTTATTAGTATCAAAGAAGACAAACTTGAACATTAATTTTATTGACCCCCTTCTCTCTTTCTGTACTAATGCAGGTGTCATTTGTATGGCACCTCTTGACCCCCGGGAAAGGTGCATCATTGTACCGATGTGCGAGACCCTTTTATGAACCATGACGCACCCTTCGTCAGAAAAAGTGACTCACCATTAGGAAACGTTGACGCATATGTGACCGAACAGCCCAAAATGAGATACTCCTCGACATTCTTCATGTTTGAGTTACGTATACCATCTTGTTCTCCATGTCTTAAGCTTTAATTTGATGTTTAAATCATAATTTTTGGTAGCTTGAGCACCGAGATACAACTATTTTAATGTGGAATAGATAAACGGCAGTGGAAAAAAAATACGGAGAAAATCGCTTTTAAAGAATACGGTACGGTTTGCTCAGGAACTCGTGTTGTCTTCATCTAAATAGCGCAAATGTCAGCAAAATTCACCAAGTCCAAGTCCATGGAAACGGTTAAACAATCACAGTGTAGTTAGCATAATAGACCCGTCTCCAATCGATATCCGCTTTTCGTGAAAACGCGGCTATTGATATCACCCCGCGAGAAGACGGGGCGGACTTGGATGATTAGATCAGGGAGCGGCCGCTCGAGAGTTTTTCAGTCCGTCAGGCCATCCGACAAAGTAACATACTCTGAATTTAAAAAATAGCTTTCACATCGCGGCACAAACTTTTGAGACTTACGAGTCTTTTCATAGAGATAGTAAACGAGCAGGATGCAAAATAATGTCCATTCCGGCGTCGATTAGGCGCGGCGCGTTACTACACAATGGACGGATTATAATAGTATAGGCGCGGTGTTCGATGCAGGGCCTGGGCGCGGCGTAGCGGGTATTCAGCGGGGGATCGATGCGATCTGTCATTGCCGCCTATAAGCCTTACCCCTCCTCTATTATTTGGATGATCCACTGTGACAGCTTGGAACTAGTTATTTAGCACAAAAGAGTGAACTTCCGGGTTAAGGGTTGAGCCTGTGCTCATCGATTTACTAGTAATTACCATACAACATCCACACCATTACACACCGATGTTCTTTAGAAATCGGTGCAACACACGTACACCGAACCGTACATAGCCGCGCGCGCACATGTATAATAAACTATAGAAAGCCTACAATAACGATAAGCCAATGAATGGCGAGCGGTTACTAGGGGGCGGAGCTTCGACGTCTTTCCGTTTAGCTCTTCGCATCGCTCGCTCGCGAAGCAAAAGCAAAACGAAAAAAGTAAATAAACATGACTCCAGAAAAATGATAAAATTTCATATTTAGGTTTACTATTCTGGTCTGAAATTTTCACACATGATAGATTAAACTATGGAGAATCTTATAAGACAAAAAAAATAAAAAATTGATTTTTTTTTTTCTCGTTTCATTACTTAATAGTCAATTTTCTCGGTTCGAGCAATCCCGACTTGTATCTCTTTTTGAGCTAGCCAAACACATATTTGAGTCAAAATTGTGACGCACCATTACATGAAAATGACGGTCCTATTGGACCTATTGACGAACCTTGTGACGCATCCATGGTAATGTGACCGACTATGACGCACACATGGGTCAGTGTTGTGACTGACCTATTGCTTCCATGATGGTACTGTGCGTCATCCATATGGGAGTACATGACGCATCCATGACGCACCTTTCCCGGGGGTCAAGAGGTGCATCATACAAATGACACCTGCATAAGTTCACTAAAGTACAACGAAAATGTTTTACATGGCTCATAATGAATTACACCAACTTACTTGGTTCATAAGGAAAAACAAACAAACATCATGACAGTATTTCCTTACCTCGATCACCAGTTCAAAGCCTTCTCTCTCCTTGATTAAGCCAGCAAAATACCTGTAAATAAAACAGATATGGTATAGATGAAATAAAAACTTTACTCTCCATATCAACTCAGTTCAAATGAAAGTGGACTTTCCACAGAAGTCTACAAAAAAGACTATATACAGGGATGTAAGTGGAGCTAAAAAAAAAATCCAGAAACTGGGGGTCCAGGGGGCGGTAGCCCCCTGGCGGGGTTGCAGGGGCAGCGCCCTTGCCCCATAGCAGCGCCCCTGCAGGAAAATTTTGCAAATTTGCCTTTGAACTTTGCAGTTTTTAGTAACATGATGAATAGGTTTTGATTGTAATTTGTAATTACGGACACGTTTGTCGATCAAAAAAAAAAAAAAAAATTTAAAAAAAATAATAATAAATAAATAAATAAAAATAAATAAAAAATAATAATAATAAATAAATAAATAAATAAATAAAAAAACAGAATTTTATAAAAAATCCGGATTTCCGTCAAAATCCGGAAAACTTACATCCCTGTATATATTAAGTGCCATTTTCCCCCAAAATTTTGTCAGGAAAAGAGCAGAAAACACATTTATGACATAATCAAGGTTCGCAGTTAAAGGAACCCTGTCCAACTCTGTCAAAAACCTGTCAAGGTTTCACTAAAATAGCAATGATACCTTCCAAGACAGGGTTTGAGCACACTTGTGACAAGCCAGGGTTTGCTGGCAAAGTTCACTTTTTAGTAAACATGGCTGTGCTGCCAAAACCTCACACATTTGTTTGATTTCAATGGATTGATCTAACTCATTAATTTACGAACAAACAAACATTGTAAAAGAATGTGTAAGTACTATAACTTTTTTTTTTTTTTTAATCAACAATAATTGAGACTTTTACTGCAATTGTGACGTTACCTGGAGATGCCAAACTTGTGATCGATCTCGGCCTCGAATCCAACATTGCCCTTAGCCTTCCACATCAGCCAGAGCTTGAAGGCGTCGACCTTGCGTCCGCACTGTAATGACTTGTCCCCGGTGTCGTAGGACATATCGTAGAACTTATCCTGCTGGAACAGGTACGTTGCATTGGCAGCCATGGCCTGGGCCAGCAGGTTTTCCTGAAATTCAGAACAAAATGTTTTTTATTAAAAGCATGAAATTTCATCTGCATCAATGAGGCTTAGGTCTTTTGACCAAACATAATCTTTCCGCTTTTTACGTTACAAAAAACATAAACTCCTGATTTTGCCTAAAGAAAATATTTTTACCCCAAATAAATGAGAAATAAACAAAAAATATTGCCCTCAAATTTGCAGAGTTTGAGACAATTTGCCCCAATATCTAAATTGCCTAAACTCTCTTGTACACCTGAGTTATTGATAATATTGGGAGTGTAAAGGTTTATCTATCTTGGGCCCCATTGCAGAAAGAGATACAATCAATTGTAAGTTATGTAAGTTATGAAAATGTGCGCGTTTCAACCAAACAGGTTTGCACATTTAGTCACATGATCTAACTAACAATTAACTGTAACTAACAATTAACTGTAACTAACAATTAACTGTAACTTACAATTAACTGTAACTAACAATTAACTGTAACTTACAATTAACTGTAACTTACAATTAACTGTAACTTACAATTAACTGTAACTTACAATTAACAGTAACTTACAATTAACTGTAACTTACAATTAACTGTAACTTACAATTAACAGTAACTTACAATTAACTGTAACTTACAATTAACTGTAACTTACAATTAACTGTAACTTACAATTAACTGTAACTTACAATTAACTGTAACTTACAATTAACTGTAACTTACAATTAACTGTAACTTACAACTAACTGTAACTTACAATCGCTTGTATCTCTTTCTTCAATACAAAGGTTGGGGTCTGATATCCTTCAGGAAGACACTTTATCCACATTTGCTGCTCTCAAACCTAGGTGTAGTAAATCAATACTTGGCTGGAATTTATTCTTTAAACCTATATCGTGGAAGTTTGGCCATTGACAGCCAAATTATTAAATAAATGCTCCATACTGCTTTGAGACTCCTATGAAGCAGCGCTATAGAAAGTTTACTAATTATCATCATCTGAAGGATATTATAATGAAAATAATCAAAATATAATAATCAAAATAATCAAAATATAATATAAAAATATAATATAATCATAATATAATCAAAATCTTCACTATAGTGAAACCTGTTTCTACAAATTTGAGAAAATTGCAATTGAACCTGCTGAAAAAACAATGAAAATAATTTTAAAAAAATATATGTGATACTTCACAATCATATCTTTAAAAATATACCTAGCTATGCAATGAGTAAGGTATCATTTAACCCATTCCCTTCGAGTTTCTGAAATTCACATAGACTTTGTACACAACCCACCCAGTTCCCGTAGTAGAGGGGTTAAGAAACAATTATTATGTGTAATTACATGGTACCTTTTTCTTTAAAATTACAAAAATTATGTTCATCATTTTTTGCATAAAATAAACTTGATTTAATACTAACATGTCCATTGAGCAGAAAAGCCGAGCACTGTAGCGGGGTACCCATCAGCTTGTGCTGACACCATGTGACAGAGTCGGCACGGTCGATGCCCTTGAGGTAGTGGCGGTGAGTCCGGGATAGCAGAGCACTGCCGCCCCATGCAGCCTGACAGAGAGAATGACAATGACAAGGTGCACATTTCATGAAAGGCTCTTAGCTAAGCCAAATAACAGTTTCTAGTAAAAGGCTTATACTGAACTAGACAATGAGAAAGGAGTACCTTAAAACTCCGTGTATAAGACGCACCCGTGTATAAAACGCACCCCCAACTTTCACAGCAAAAAAAAAATAAATAATTTTTTTTTTTTTTTTTTTTTTTTTTTTTTTTTTTTTTTTTTGTGGACACCCTGTATTTTTAAAAAAGACCCTGAAGTGCTTTTGGAATGCTTATACCACTGGTCTAGGGCAAATAGTGGTTAGTACACAAATTGCACATTTATTGAGCAGTAACTCTGGTGCTCATAAATATTCATATGAATATTCATGAATATTCATGAGCACCAATATTCATTAAATATAATGCAATTTTCTAAATTTACTAACAACTATTTTTAATTATGAGCAAAATTTATAACCACTGGTTAGAAAATTGCATATTTAATTAGTACTGCTGCTCACGAATGTATGAATATTCATTAGCAGCAGTATTACTGCTCAATAAACTTGCAATTTTTACATATGTAACCAATATTTTTTGTGTGAGAAAAAGGTATATCTTGCTGAATGCTACAACTAACAGCAAGCTCTTATCATGCCCTAAACCATGTGTATACACATTCAACATGACTACAGGGTGTCCCCCCCCCCCCAAAAAAAAACAAAAACAAAACAAAAAAACAAAAAAACATTTGCTATACCTGTGTATAAGACGCACCCCCCACTTTGAAATTTTTCCGATGGAAAAAAAGTGCGTCTTATACACGGAGTTTTACGGTAGATAGAGAGAAAACATTATCATGTTTGATAAAGAGATATAATATAAGAGAATGAAGTGATAATGCAAACTTCCATGTGCCGAGTCATTGCCATAGGTCTGTACACACTTGACAGTACCCACAAGTAAATACAAATCAATACGAATCAGAAAACTGAACAATTACTCAAATCTTTTCATGTTTCATAGAGCAAAAGAACCAAGAGAACCAACAAAGTTCCAAATGATGTTGGTACACTCTTAACAGACAAAGTCACCATCAATGCCTTTTAAAGATATTGTCCACCTCTTGCAAGCCAGAGTTAAAAACTTGGTTCTTCTTGCATCATTTCAATTCTGTACTACTTTGAACTTTAAAATTTCACCAACTTGATCCTTGTGGTTACTGGAATGTTCTCCTAAACTTGAAGATGCCTTTAAAAGAAGGACGGCTACATGTATCTTTAATACTCACATCCACATGGAACCAGATCTTGTGCTTGGCGCAGATGTCAGCCAGTTTGTCCAGAGGATCATAGGCTCCCAACACTGTGGTCCCACCTGTCCCAACCACTACTAGGGGAATCGTGTCCTGGAATGGAAGGGTTCAAATACAAATATTTCAATGTATATACATGCAATATAATTATGACAATAATAATGATGTAATTAATAATAACAACAACAATAAAAGTAACAATAATAATAATAATAGTATTAAAGGGGTAGTTCAGTTTTGGTATAGAGGGCGCTGCACAAAATAATTATTTTGTGAGATAATTAAAAACTGAGTGTAAAAATTGAAAGAGCATACAATTTTAATGGCGGAATAAACTTTAAATAGTTTATTTGATCAAAATTGGTTCAGAAATGGCTGAAATATCGATAAATAAATCCGATCGGAATAAATCTGGGCCCCAGATTAATTCGATGATTTAAACAAAACAAATTAAAATGCTTACACTTTTTCAAAAATTTTCGAAAGAGGTTTATAAATTGTTGTTGATGATCTCTCCATTTAATCATTATTTCAACATAACATCATATGCATAATTTTGAATGAAAAATGGTTGAAACCAATGCTTTTTTTAAAAGCGCCCTCTTGTGTTTTAATGGCTCTTTTTAAAGCTCGGCCTTAAGTACCAAAACTGTACTACCCCTTTAATATTGCTGTTTTGTGATTCCTTCTTCGTTTTAACCACACAAAAAACAATAGAAGCCCAAATCAGCTATTTGTGCTGAAGTACATAATGTCCAACATATATGTATATTGCATAATTATTATGTAACCATAAACACATGTTCAAGATTATTGCATAAGTCAAATGCATACATATTGTCCAAAATATGTAAGTATTGCATAATTATTTCAAAGCCATACAATATATATCATTACCATAAACACATGTGCTTACCTCGAAGCTGTACAATATCATTGCATAAGTCGAAATCTTTGTATATTGCATTATCATTTTCAAAGCCTAACAATGTACATAAATAATACATGCAATTCAATACCATAAACACATTAAACTACCTCGAAGCTGTACAAAGTCCATTCTATAAGTCAATAAGTAAATTATAAATGGTAATATATGCAGCTGGCGAAGCTCTTCATCAGCATCATTGGTATTCAATTGGTACTTACCCTCGCTTTTGCATCCACAATGGCTGCCTCCAGCGCCTCAGGGATGATCCTTCCACTGTACGCAAAACCAAACAGAACCACGGAAACAAGAAAACTCGGATTTATACCCCCGAAGGGAAGAAAATACTTGTAAATTTCCACAAGAAAGTTTTTGTGTATAATATATAAATATGTGAGCAAGTGAAGAGATGTGTACTATCCCTTCAATTTGTTGGCATGCTTCCTTTGACTGATGGAAAATTCCTTGCGCAAAATGCCCTTCTCATGTCCATATTTTTGTTTTTTTACATTTATGGTGCTCCATATTGTCAGCTACAAGTATAATTTTGTTATTTTTCACCAACACATGAGATTGAGTCTCAGCGAACTCTGAACTTCAGTAAATCTACAAATAGGATTCTATTCCATGCAAGTCATTCATTTTGTACTTATTAAATAATTTATGAATTAATTTCATGCACATACAAACATGTTTATATATGAACTTCAGTTCCTACATGATGCTTTTAATACTGAATTATTATACCAGAGTCTAAGATCATATTTTGAAGAAGGTGCAACGAATACAAATGTATACAGATATGACAATTATGTAATATAATCGTATCACAATTTCTTCACTTTCATTTAATGATATACTATTTCACAATTTTTAAATAAAACAAAAGTACAATTGTGCACAAATATGAGAACATATATCATAAAGATATGGTTACTTATGGTATGGTATCATAAATTTCAGTACTTGCAGATTGTTCACTAAAAATTTGTTTAGATTTTTGATCATATAGAGGGGAAATTATTGTAAAAATATGATCAGATTCATATTACTGTTCGTCTAGCAATACTGGTTTACTCTCTGTTACCTTTCATCTGATTTGACCTTGATAACATTGTTTGTTCCTAATCCAAGGAATGAAGCACCTTTGAGAAATGAGTAGTGGCTCTGGAGGCAATGAAACAACATATCAAAAGTGATTATGATAATAAAAATACTACTACTAATAATAACAAAATAAGAATAGTAGTAATAATAGTAATGATGATGATGTTGATAATAATAATGATAATAATAATAATAATAATAATAATACTAATAATACTAATAATAAAAATAACAATAATAATAATAGAAGCCACCAGCTATCGAATCTGGCAGATTCTTCTTCAGGCATACAAAAGACAGTTTTCAGCAGTTTTTTAATAATAATAATAATAATAATGATAATAACAAAATAAAAATTAGTTATGATTAAATCAAAGTAATCATATAAACTTGTAATGGTTCAACATCAGTAATATCAATATAACAATATCATTCCAATTGCACATGGTCACCTCCTATCAAATTAGTTTTTAGGATTTATACTTATTTATTTTATTTTTTTAGATAAATGCAGTGGACCATTTGATTGGCCGCTATAGAGCTACCATAATGCTATGGTGGGCTATTGTTCACATTTGCATCTCATATTTTTTTTAAAGAAGGAAAAAAAAGGAGAAAAACTGGTACACTACCTGATCAGAAGCAAACAGGGTGAGTGGTTTGGAGTGGAAGTTACCCTCAGTTTTGTAGTTCTTGTTCTGTGTATACCTGGCAAGGTGGATTGCATACATGTTGGCTAGGGAGCCACCTGATGATCAAAGATGAGATAAAAGTACATTTTAAGATGTTCATATCTAAAACAAAAACAGATTGATCAATTAACCAAAGACTGGACAGAAATGACAGAAATGACATAAATGACCAAAACAGAAACGAGTCTTCATTGAGTCCATACCTGCCAAGATGGCATACATGTACATGTTAGCTACATGTAGGCCCTAGTGAACCACCTTTAGGACCAAGGATTGGATATATTGGAAATTTAATAAGATTGTCGTGATTAAAACAAACACAGGCTAACTAGTAATATAAAGGGAACCATCTGACTAAAGATTGGACAGAAATATATAAGATCTTCCTGATAAAACAAAATCAGATCCACTTGTAAAGGGTATAAGTTCATCCTTCCTAATTGGAGTATGTTAGTTAGGGAACCACCTGACCAACGTTTAGACAGCAATTAACTAGATCTTCATATCAAAAACAAAAAACGGATCAACGTTTAAAAGGTCCTTCATTGAGCTCATAACTACCAAGATGCATGGATGGAATACATGTTGCTAGGGAACCCATCCACCTGACCAAAGATTGGACAGAAATATTTTTGCTGGCCATTGCTAATTTTATAACACTTTAAAGGCTTTTGGACAATATTTTTATGCAATGCTCAAAATTAGCACAGGCCCACTGACTGGCCTGGGGCCAATAAAAATCATCTTTGGGCCATCAAATTTCATTGATTCTTTAAATTCCACTGGTCTGGGTGGGCAACTAAATATAACAGAAATTGTAATGTTTTTCTTTGTTTGGGGCCACCAGATTCAGATCTAATAACAGACATACTGAATTTTCAAATTATCACAATTTCATCCATGTCAGTGAGTGAGTGTGTGTGCATGCTTGCATTTGCAGGGTTATGTGTATGTATGTGTGTGCTTGGTGTGTGTGTGTGTGTGTGTGTGTGTGCTTGGTGTGTGTGTGTGTGTATGTGTGTTAAATGAAACATTACACACATTTAAAATAAATCATATTAACAATAATCATATTATAACATATAAATTAAATTAAAACAAAAGAATGTGTAGTACTCTGAGTCTGTCCAAAATTCAGATTTTGGTGGTCCCCTTGTAATATTAATACATTTCAAGATTTTCATTACTTCTCATTTAAAATAAAGGTATGAAAATGATCCCAAATGTACTCTCAGAACCAC
Organism: Echinarachnius parma; assembly: GCA_037951105.1. Classification (NCBI taxonomy): domain Eukaryota; kingdom Metazoa; phylum Echinodermata; class Echinoidea; order Clypeasteroida; family Echinarachniidae; genus Echinarachnius; species Echinarachnius parma. The sequence goes on from JBAMJV010008174.1 coordinate 40,810, forward strand.
TTACAGGGTACGAAAATATGTATTGAAGTTCTAAATTAACAATAAAGGGTAATAATTATACAGGTCACTTCAATTTCAATGACACTTTAAAAAAACATAGTATTCAATCAAAAGCATATAAGAAAGATATTTTAAATTAGCTTGCCAAAGACATACATGTACATGTTCATATGTAGGTTGTTAACCTGTTTCCTACCAAATGTTGAATCCCTATAGAAATCATACAAGGCCACCAGGGTTTCCGTAGTCAATGAGTTAGTATTCCACACAGAAAGGCAGGAAGGGTTGTTGGGAATGCATCTATTGCAATGCGTTTATTGCACTCAGGATCACTACATCGTGAAGCAGAAATTCATGAGATTCTATTTCAAGGAGGCCTATAGATTCAATTGAAATAATTGAGCAACTAATGGACGGATGCAAATACGGAACTTCGTTGCTCTATAGATCTCTGCTATTAATTTCTTCTTTATAAATCTATCTCCCGTTTGTCATATCTCTGCTAGAGACAGACTGCTACGTACGGCAGTTTCAGATTTGATTACCACAATGCTCAATTGAATTAAAGTGCTTGAGGAAGTCTCTGCCCATCCCAGCATTTCATTACGATCATTTAGCAACTAAAGAGACCTTGATTCAATGGCATCGCATGCTGCTAATGTTAGGTTATCAGATAATTTAAGGGCACATGTACAACTGATCTTGCGGGTAATATCTTTAAGTACATGCATGTATTCAGCAGACATCCCTCGCTTAAATATTGAATGAGGTTATCAAATTAATGTACCAAGTGGCAAACTTGTAGCACATAGGTTATCATAGCTAACTACCTCAATTGGGATGTATTTTTTAATAGTTTTCATTCCATCGTGCAGTTTTACTCAAAGATCATTAAAGAATCTATTAGATTAATTAATAAATTTAATTAAAAACCATCACGCAATATTATTTGACATCCAATGATTGGCATTGCAGTGCATTATATATTTTAAAAAGGAGTACCGGTTTCCCAGAGTAATTATATGAGAAAAACCGGGGATTATTTTGGCCATGTAAGTACATGAGTACATCGAGTTGCGTCATGTGGCATGCAGAAGAATTTGAATGGAATTTTCCACTCCTAAATCAAATAGCAGATATGAAACACAATACATACTGGCAACATAATACTTAATACTTATTTGTCAATTGATACCCATTTGTAAACTCATTCTTTGTATTTTTTCATAGCAATTTTCATAGCAATATGTAGTTATGATGATAACTCTATTTAAAGGGATAGTACAGTTTTGGTACAGAGGGCACTTCAAGAAATAATTAATTTGTGAGGTAATGAAAAACTAAGAGTAATACTTGGGAGAGCATGTGATTTCAAAGATAAAACAAACTTTATTTAATCAAAATCAGTTCAGAAACAACAGAAATATCAAAAGATATATCGAATTGGAATAAATGTGGGACCCACATTTTGTTTGATAATTTCAGAAAAATATTGTTTGAATGCCTAAACTTTTTCGAAAAATAAACCAAAGATGTTTTTAAAAAGTTGTTGAACTTGTTGTTGAATCATTATTAAAACAAAAAAAGAAAAACAGAAAAAGATTATTGTGGAGGCTTGTGTTATATTAGAATTTAAAAAAAAAATTTAAAGGAAGCTTGGAGTGCTTACCTGGACAGAATATACCGTCTCCTGTTTTGAATCCGCAGAGATCCCGCAGCTTTGCAATGACCTCCTGCTCCATCAGAGTGAAGACAGGAGCCACTTCATATGTGTACCTGACGGAGGGAGATGAAAATAAAGTTTACATGCAAAAAAATGAATGCCATTTTCTTCTTTTCAAAGATAATCCTACCATCATATGTGTCTGTGTCTTTCAGTTTGGGTATAAAGTCGCAATGGGGGTTTAGTACATAGAGCACCAAAATCATAACAAATTGTCTTTGGCTGAAAATTTCAACTTTACGGAATCTGATACTTACATGTGTCATCTACATTCTCTGAAAATTTCATGTCCTAATTTGATTGTTTTATACCGAAAATAATGATTTTTCTAAGCAACCTTCAATTCGGTTTCGGCCTGAAACTCGGTTTATCATCGCTGGCTGTTCATGATCGATCGTTTGTGCATTGATTGAGCGGCACTTCAATTCTATGCAGCTGAGCCCGAGCGGAAAGCGCTGTGATTGGTCAGACTGACCTGAATAGAGTTGTACTGGGTATGTACGTTGTGTTCATTTCCGGATAGCGTGCGCGACCTACTGTATAATACCGCATTGAATCGCGCCTTGTTATGTAAATTCTGTAGCTAGCTTTTCCTCGCATTATCAAAGCGCATCGTGTGCAGCCTACCGCATCCTACTGTATTGAATCGCGCTGTGCGGCTTACCGGTACCGGTACCTACCCTATTGAATGACATGGTACTTACGTGCATGCAGCGGTGGTTTATTGTATTCACATCAAAGCGCTCGATCGATTGTGAAAAATGAACGGTCAAACCGAGAATTTGTTCAACCGCTCGCTCGCTCTGTGAGGATGCTTTTCTGAATGGATGCGAAACTTTAGAAGCGATTTTCTCTGTTGTTTGACAAATAGCTGAGCTCTGGTCCGCGTTATTAAATTGCGTTTTTCTTTCCTTCATGTCAATTATATATAGCAAGTTATATATCATTTTAAAGCTGAAATCCGAGAGAATTCAAAACACTAAAAATCTAAATTTTGATATTGCCGATGAATTACCCGAAGTGACAGAGGGGGACACATATGTGACCCGTCACAATGAGAAGAACCTAAAGTCGGATAAAAAATTGTCTGGATTTTTAGCTAGTTCGAATCAGCATTATCTAAGCTTTGATATGATATCAAGTTCGTCTCATAATGATTCTGCAACGCAGAGTTATTGACGTTTTTCTAAGGGTAATTTTTAACTATCTGAAAATTAAATGCAGAGAAAATCGCTCAACAAGTTTTACATCCGTTTCGAAAGTGAAATTAGCTTCCTAAGCAGGCCATACGTGAACCGGTTGCATGAATAGAATGTCGTAGCAACCTTTATCCAATTTTCTTGAAAACTTGCATATCAGTAAAACAGTATGACTTATGACAATATGACACTATGACAATAGCGAGCACTTTTATTTAACAAAAGGGGGTCCGCCCCCTGGACATGCACTCGTTATTGTTCGACTTATCAATACAGGCAGTGCAGCCATTCCTTTGATGTAACCATATCGCGATATATCGCGCGTGCAGTCCTTTTGAAAAATAAAGCTGCTACGGGGCGCGCCTCACAGAACGCGTACCCCGTCCAGCCACCGATCTCTATAGAAAAAACATTTCTATAGAGATCGGTGCGTACCGCACAAAGGGGTTGTTAAGAGGCGGAGCTTAATATCGATCGCTTTTAGGGGCAAAGAATTTTAGAAAGCAAACTTTTCAATCCCGCGAAAAACATACTTCAAAACTCTCCTTAATTTTCACCTTTCCACTAAACATTTTAACTGGAAATGTTGCCTACCGGTTGAACAAATACCAGAGAAGGGACTGAGCCAATAATATTTTGGGGGACATTTGAATGGAATTTCAAATTAATCGTGATTTCTGAGGTTCGACCTCGCGCGACTTTAGGCTCCTCTGAAAAAGACGGGGCACATATATAACACACAATCTCACAGGATCTCACAAAATTTGGAAAGTGCGTGCTCGACCAATCTTTCCACACCACATCCACGTTTACTTGTCCGACAAGGGAAAAAGTCAATTAGTTTTATTGGAATTTTTATTAAAGAATGGTTAAGCCTGTCACAACTAGACAGTACGGGATTATGGATTAACCTACATTCATATTTAGGAAAAAAAAAAAAAAAAAATTTTACTTTTTCTTGAGAAATGTATTATTATTATCCATTTCATGCTCGGTGTTCATCTATTCTGTTTATTATTTTTAGTAAATATACTTCAACAAGAGACAAAAACGAGTCAATCGTTGCGTTTCTGCATACATTTAGAATATACTGGCAATAATTATTACTAGTAGATATATGCAAACATATTAATTAATTTTTTTTCTAAATCAATCAAATAAATGAATGAATGATAATTGATTGCTCAATCAAATGAAACCTATATTTATACCAACGTTAGCATTATGGAGGAATTTCCATACTTGTAGGCATAGTCGGGGGGAAAAGACCTGTCAATACAAAATGTAGTTCGATTGGCACAAAAGACAGTGAACAAAATAAATGAGTGCTCGGGGCGATTTCGCCCCCGAAATGCCATAATTTTTCATCTAGAGTTCAATTCAACACAAATTTTAGAGTGTTATATTCATGCATGCAAACATGAAAGTAGCCCCCGGAAAATACATTTGAATTGTTTTCCTTGACTCCCTCCCTCCTCATTTGTCTCTCATCTCTCCCGCTTCCCCCATTACCCTCTATCCTTGCCTCCCCCATCACTCCTCTTTCTCTATTTCATCCTCTTTCTCATCTCTTCTTCTCTTCTTATATATTTCCTGCCATCCGCTTCCTTGGTGTGACAATTGATGGCAGCGAGAAATTCCACATTTTTTCCCCCTGTCATGCTCTCATTATATCACTTTATCGCAGTATACTTTTTTTGTAAGATCATGAATCTGTAAAATGCAATTCAACTCAATTTTGTATCGACCTTCCATTTCAAAAAATTATAATTCCACTCACCAATTTCAGGTCGAAAGACCTTAGAACTACATAATGATGCAATATATATTTTGTTTTAATAAAAAAAGCCTGTTTTCCCCCATACTTTTGTGTTGCAATGAATTCATGATTATAAAAATCTGTTGGAACGTGAATTCGTGCTCTAGCTTTCGGGCTGAAATCCCGGATTTTCCTTCTCACTCACATCTGATGATTAGGTCTACCGTAAAACTCCGTGTATAAGACGCACTTTTTTTCCGTCGGAAAAATTTCAAAGTGGGGGGTGCGTCTTATACACAGGTATAGCAACAACAACAACAACAACAACAACAAACAAAAACAAAAAAATGTTGATTCGTGAGCAGCAGTACTAATTAAATATGCAATTTTCTAACCAGTGGTTATAAATTTTGCTCATAATTAAAAATAGTTGTTAGTAAATTTAGAAAATTGCATTATATTTAGTGAGTATTGGTGCTCATGAATATTCATGAATATGAATATGAATATTTATGAGCACCAGTGTTACTGCTCAATAAATGTGCAATTTGTGTACTAACCACTATTTTTATGTGAGAAAATGATGTTGATGAATGCTACATTCAACATTAAGCTATTGTCATGCCCTAGACCAGTGGTATAAGCATTCCAACAGCACTTCAGGATCTTTTTTTTTTTTTTTTTTTTTTTTTTTTTTTTTGCTGTGAAAGTTGGGAGTGCGTTTTATACACGGGTGCGTTTTATACACGGGTGCGTCTTATACACAGAGTTTTACGGTATAACATTTTGCTAGCTAACGCAAACATTTCAGAGACCTTGATACTAATTGCGGCTGCTTGCCTGACTGGGCCACTGGATGGAATTGTCCACTCCAAAACTATTATTGGTAACGTGATCATAAGTTCAAATGAATGTTACATTATAATCTCATGGAAAATTACAGCACGCTGATCTTGCCCAGTGGCCATGTCCACCATGTAACTGAAACTTTTGTGCAAATCTCGTCTAGCTAATTAGCTGTCATGCAGGAGGAGAGATTACATTGGTGTTTGTACACCCTCACTGCGCATTGTTCATGATGTGAGTAAGTTCTTTCATAAATCAGACACACTCACAATCTTTCCAAACAAAATTCCAGACACATTCATCATTTACCAGGAATGCGCATCTATAGACAAAGAATACAAAGCACTCTCTGGCTTTGTTCTGAAAGTCAATAATATACAAATATTCGTGCACAAAAGTATTAGTGCTACCAGTTGCAAATCTTATCTCGTATGTCAAATGTTGTTGTGTTGAATAGAGCTCCCATGCATGAGAGAATACACACTGTGTACATTGTATGACCTGGTTGAGCATAATTGTTCATTATAATGTGAGCTCATGTTTCATCAGTCCAACCATCAGATCAATATATCACAATTATGAGCCATGTTTGCATATATATGAGCCGTGACCTTGACCTTTGACCTAATGACCCCCAAATCTTATAAGTTTATTAGCTCCCCAAGATACAAATAGGTACAAGTTTGATGGTTATTTGTCAACTGGTTCTTGAGATATTGCAATTACAAGCTATTTTGGCATGAGTCCTGTGACCTTGACCTTTGACCTCATGACCCTAAATTCTGATGGCTACAATGGCTTCTTAGGATACATTCAGGTACCAAGTTTGATTGAAATCTGACATTCAATTCTTGAGATTTCGCAATTACAAGCTAATTTAGCATATGTGCCCTGCAACCTGCGACCTTTGACCTCATGACCCCAAAATCTAATCAGTTCATTGGCGTCCAAAGATACATACATGGACTAAGTTTGGTGAGAATCTGTCAATCGGTTCTTAAGATAATGCAATCACAAGCTATTTGTGCATATATAATGAGCCCTGTGACCTTTGACCTCATGACCCCAAAATATAATCAGTTCATTGGCGCCCCAAGATACATACATGGACTAAGTTTGGTGAGAATCCGTCAATCGGTTCTTGAGATCACAAGAACGGGACATACGGACAGACAACCCGAAAACATAATTAATGCTCCAGCTACTTCATAGCGGAGGCATAAAAAAGAGAGAAATTTGCCAAGAAGAAGAGCTACCTAGCACAATTAATTTGTCTTTATTTTCACATTGTTTTCTCGGTTAAGTAAATTTCCTATTCAGGCAAGTAAAATTTAAAAAAAAACTATTTCACTTGCCCAAACAGTAGAAAAGTAGAAAATAAAGTTAGTGTGGCTCTCAACTTACTGGCTCTCGTTCAGGCAGTCTGACATCCATGTCCCAGCCAATCCATAGGTGTCCTGCCCGGCAAAGAGTTGGTTGTAGAATTGTGGGTGAGCTGGGAGAAATAAAAAGAGAAGAAACATTTTACTATCTCGGAGATTAAAGTTCAGAATTATTATTTTTTATCTTTTTACAAATCTTTTATCAAAAAGCTTAAATTTCATTGAAAGTTTGACAAGTATATTCTGGCATTTCAAGAAAAATAATGATGACAACAGGAATAACAATAAAAAAAAAAAATTTTTCATAGTATGTTTCTAAGCATTTCAAGAAAATAGTGAATATGGCTAAAAACTTTTATTAATATTCTTTATTGATGGTATTCTCTTGTTAAATTGCACATACTTGGATATCAAAATAAAGTTACACAAATTTATTTCACATTTTGTTCCCAATATTTTCTGTGTTATGTCCAATTTTGAATGACCTTCATTTCTCTTTTAAAAATGTTGCATTAGATGTAAATCAAAATTAATTTCATCAAATCATTTTGAAAATTACTGAAAGGACTTCAAAAACTTATGACTGGCTCGGAAAATAACCAGGCTTGGGTCTATGGAGTAATGTATGTATACGTTTGTAAACGTGTTATACCTCCTTTAAGAATATTAACACAAACAAAAACCATGTTGCATGACAACATAGCACAACCATACCTCAATAACAAACAAATGAAAATGAAGTTAGTGTTGAACATATTATTGATCAAAGCTGAGCAATGATAACTGGCAAACAAAACTGGCAAAAGAGAGTGGGATAAAGAAAACTTACCAACTTTAACGCTGTTGTCGTAAGTTTCCTTACAAAGCTCCAGCAACCGCTCGTGTGACTCTGGCTCATCTCGTATTGTGAAGTCAATGCGCTTCTTCAAGTCCAGCGGATCGCTGAATTCAATGACTGCAAAATAAAAAAGATGGCATGAAATATATATATTTAAAATGTTACATCCAACAAATTTATTGGTGGAACAATTTCCCCCCTCCCCTGCTGGTCATATGACTCAGGCTCATTGTGAAGTTGATGTATCATTTATTTTGTATTCAATGAATGCAAAAAAAAGAAAATTACAAAAAATTAACAATAATAGTTTGCCATACTGGTGTGTGTCATAGGCAATGCATTTAGACAAGGCATGGGTAGCAGGCACTTTTGACATGCTAGTGTATGCCTTGTCTAAGTTCACTGGACTATGACCAGGAAATAGTGTGAATAGCGCTAAAATGGTCACAAATACTACCTAGTAAATATTATTGACTATTAATAATTAAGATGTGAAGGGCATACTGTATGTATTTCATTAAATGATTGCTCATCATACATTAGTTCAATCAGCGAAAAAAATACACGGGGGCGGCGGGCGAATTCGCCCCCGAAATGCCCAAATTCGCCCCCGAAAAAAAAAAATTCGGAAACGAGCCCGGAAATTTGTAGCCCCCGAAAATGGAGCCCCCGAAATAATTTTTTCGCCGAGTTCAATAAAGAACCTGCTAGGATCCAATGCTCATGCTCTATTTGGCCTTTTTAAATTTTGTATATATAATACACAACATTTATTAGGCGCTTAATACGGTTGTTTCTAAGCGCACCATTGTCAGTCTACAATTTACAACCAAAACTTATAATAAACACACAAATTATAAATCTATTCTTTTTTCAATAAATCATGCATAATAATAACGAGCGGTGGATTTAGGCCCAATTTCATCAGCATGCTGGAGGCTCGAATTTAAGTTTCAATCAACATTTATATATACATGTACATGTAGCAGATGTAAAGCAGAACTTGTCATAATTTGTTTAAATATTTTCTTACATGTTACGGTTTTGGTCAAATTATTTGGGGAGCAGCCCCCCCCCCCCCCCCTCCCTATAGCTAGTACACCATTACCAGGGATCTCCCTTAGAGCCAAATATAAACAGTATTGTGAAATGCCCCAAACACACACACACACAAATATGCTTTAATCACCTACCATGTCAAAGAATAAATCATCTGTTAATTAATGTAAACTTGTAAGATTTGGAAAAAAATCGGCTTTGAAATTTACCAGTTGAGCATCAAAATGTGCGGAATAAAAGAAGTGTTTTACCAAGATACAATTTAACCACATAATCACAATGCATGCAAAAGCTATGCAAGCGCACGGCATGCAGGCTTTTTTTACCAATACCCAGCCCAATGGAGAGGGGCGAACGAGCGGTGGATTTAGGCCCAATTTCATCGGTATGCTGGAGGCTTGAATTGAAGTTTCTTTGAAGTTTTTTTGGATTTTGCCACACAAGTCCTTTTTAAAAATGTCAACGATCATTAGTTAGGCAAGTATAGTTCTTGCTTTTGGTCACTTTCCCAATACTGTTATTTGGCTTGTAACCTGTTCAGGACTGGCCCACGACAATACTCTGGCTGGGTCTAAGGAAAATACATGTTAGAGCAAAATTTATCAGTCCTAAATAGTTCAGCTTTTCTATTTAAGGTGGCATAAATGACCTTGGAAGATAAACTCCCATCATAGACTTTTGTGTTGCAGATTGTAGATCTACTTTGTTGGTGGCCAATATATACAATCCGAGTTTCTAGTGGCCAAATACAATTTCTGGTGGCCATTGTATGGGAATGGGTCAACAAGTTGCTTTTCTTACCTTTGCACTGACCGTTGAGTGGTTTCGACACCCCTTCCTTCATCATGAGGTCAAAGATCTTCTTCAGAAAGTCCTCTTCCTCCTCCATCTTGGTCTTCTTCAGATTGGAGGTCCCGACTCCATCTACAAAGCCGTTCGTGTAAGGCCGTTTTGGCCCGAAGCCGTTGTTCAACATTTGATTTTGTTGCTGCATACTGGAGCTGATGGTGCACCCCGAGGTTCTTGTGAATGATGAGAGTCGTTGAGGTTGGCTGAAAAGCACTCGATGTAAGGATGAGCTCTGGGATGTTCCTTTAAAGTTCAAACATAACAAAAATGTAAATGAATGCTTAACCCATTCAGGACTGATTGATTTTGGTAGGTATAACATGTATTCTCCATCTAGACCTAGTATTATCGGAGTATATCGGGACGAATCCTGGATGGGTACCTTTAAAAAATATATCATACTGTCGAGTGCAAGTCCCGAAAAATATGATGAATTTTACATTTGAACTGAAAGGGGCCGACAGTGAATGACAGATCAGTAAATGTGAAAAAAGGGAGCTGAAAACATAATATTTCTCAGACTAATTGAGTTGCAGTACTTACTAGCATATATATCTGGGACTGGGAGCTTGTCTCAAGGGAAGGGGGGCGGGGGCAAGGAAATTAGTTCTTGTGTTATAGAATAGTCTGATAGGGCATAATTTGTTCTCTGAATCTCTCTGAATGGAATCCAGACATCGCTGAAACAGCACTAGCGTCCAGAGCTGGTCATGTCTACTCGTGCGTCGTGCAATTTAATTCAGCTTAAGGTCCTTATCAAGTTGATTCTTAATGGCTAATGTTGTATTTAAGTTTTTAGTTGCGGGGGGCAGGTTGTTGCAGTCTTTCATTGTGTTGGGAAGAAAGCTATTGAGATATGCTTTCGTGTGACATTGAAGGAGGGTATAGCGATCAGGGTCTCCTCTCATAGGTCGGGTTGCTTGTTTTACATATTGTAGTGGGATGTTGACAGCAGTTTCCTGATGAAGAGCTTTGTAGAACAGAGAGTCTACTAACCTTCCTACTAACCTGTTCCCCTCGAGATTCTGAAATCCCCATAGACTTTGTACATAACCCACCCAGTTCCAGTAAGCAAGTTCAGGTTTACCAAAGTTTCATTTGCATTTGGGTAAATAAACTGTCTTGTGCCTTGGTAAAAATGAAGGTGGCACAAAATATTCCCCCCATGCAATTTACTATCTGACAAGTGAAGCCCAAAGCCAAAGAACGGGCTACTTTTTACAAGTTTTGGTTGATATACCGTACACCGTAGAGGCTACAGAACCCGGCCACTCATGACACAGTTGCACCATTGCTATTGTACATGGGCAGTGCGCTCTGGCCAGGTTCATATGAAGCGGGAAGTGATTAATCTTCGTCCATAAAAGTGCTGCAGAAACATTTACGCTTCGCCGTTGTGTGAACAAATTTGGTCGCGTACAGACACTGTGACATTGCGGTGTCTGATCGGTGTAAGTTTTTATTGGAATGAACAATAAATCGTCAACAAATTGAACTCTCCACTTCAATTGTTAGAAAAACAGAAAATTAACAATTTAATAAAAGTGGACCTCTGGCTAACCAGGAAGTAGACAGAGCAGCAAGAAGAGCATTTTATTCAATATTTGCAGATGAATTGTTCACTATTCATTTAATTACCTCTATAGATACAGTATTTGATTCATTTTGCTGTAGCTGTATTGCTAATAATTATGCATTTTTAAAACCATGCATGTTTATCTGTTTATTCAATTATTGTTATATTTGTATATATTTTTAGTTTGTTATTCAAGATGTGGAGAATAAATGAAATGAAATTAAAAATGACATTTTCGGGAAAATCTGATTTCAAAGTCACTGTCATTTTGAAGGCTGTGAACTTCAAAACTAAATCTAAACATACTTGGATTATTAATATTTCAAATAAATTATAATATCACACATTCAACAGCAATAATATATCATGGCCTTCTCTTAGGCCATAAAAAATAAATTGTTGGATTGGCGTAACCCGCCCGTCCCTAAAAATACCGCCGACCCTAGATGTTTTTGCCGATTGCGATCAATATCGTTATGTATCGTTGTGTATATCGAAGCGAAAAAATTGCTATCGCCCGAGTATCGCGCTGCATTTGCGATCGATATATTTGCTGCACTAAAAACCCGGAAGTGTTGCGATATCGCTTTTTCCCGGCGAGGCGATGAAGGCGCGAATACAGTACATGCAATGTACCGTACGTATACACGGTACCGAATACCCCGCGGTACCTATGCAGCGCATGCATGTACAATGTTTATGCCGCCGGCCAGGGCCAGCATGCATATCTGCATATTAAAAAAAAGTTTAAAAAAAAAAAAAAAAAATCCCGACCGACCTACCCTAATTTTTGGTTGCCCGTTACGCCAATCAAACAATTTTTTTTTTTTGGCCTTACTTTAGGTCACTGGGGACCTCAAATTCCCACCCTCCAAAATACCGACGATTTTCAATAGTCACAATACCTTCTCATGGTCCGTTAACTTTCAATAGATTCCCTTTGTTATCCTATCCGAAACTGTGCGAAACCGCTGAGTGCGTGCACTAGCGCTGTGCAGCTCAGACGCTACCAATATTCGAGTGATTTCAATCCACCAGGCTTGCACATTTGGATGGGGCTATTATCCCCAAGACATCACGATCCATCACAAAAGCTTGACAAAAGATCAGATGATCATACAAATCCATCGCTATAAGACAGTAGGCTATTAATGATAACGCTATTACTTAGAGCAAAAAATAATGAATCCGTCTCCCTATTAACTAATCCACTTTCGATCCACCCCCTATGAGAATTTTGTACAGGTGTGTAGTTAATTTCCCATAGGGGGTGACTCCAAAGTGGATTAGTACTAGAGCGACGATGAAATGTTCGCAACAAGATTGATGCGCGCACGTGTATTACATTGGACACGCACATAATCTTGTTGCAAACATTTCATCGTCGCTCTAGTACTAATCCACTTTGGAGTCACCCCCTATGGGAAATTAACTACACACCTGTAAAAAATTCTCATAGGGGGTGGATCGAAAGTGGATTAGTTAATAGGGAGACGGATTCATTATTTTTTCCTCTAATAGCGTTATCATCAATAGCCTACTGTCTAAAAGTGGCAGAGTGGTCTTGAAGAGAAGGGAAAACCGGGGTTAATGGATAAAAAAAAGGTTAATTAGAACTAGAAGGCAAGAAGCCCTTTTTTGTTGATTTTAGGGGTGGACTAAGTAAAGTAAGACAGGTAAGCAATTGATAAAATCTTCCTAAAATCCTCTGACGAAATAAACTAAAATCATAATGAGACTGAGTTTATTTTGTCCGAATAAATCTAAAAACCATGCAGACGAAATAAACTGCATGAATAATTGAATTCATTATGATCGGAGAGTGGCACGAATTATTATGCGTGTCGTCGGCCAGCCATGAGAGTGAGACGGTCTAAAAAAATCAGACTACGTCAGACTGTGAAAACGGGACAAGATCCAGGGAAAATCGGATGCCAGGGGTTTAGGTCCCCGGTGGACTAAAGTAAGAGAATGCCTATATCATCATAGAGAATGTAGCTTATATTAATGGAGAATGAGGCTTAAAGAAACTGACAGCAAGTTATTACCAGCTGGGAGGCGAAAGCTCAGCCTGAGCTTCAGGTCAAGAAACTGAATCGATGTTGGCAATGCATGCAACCACTGTTTGAACAGGCACTTCTTGGCAATCATAATAGCCGAGAACTCCGGCTCAGGTACATCCCGGCAAGAGCCCAGTCCCAGGCAGGCAGCCGACAGTCAGTGGTTCGGCCACTAATTGGGCTAATAATCTGATCTGGAAAGCTCTATGTAAATTGTCATTTCGCTCATTAAATATCAACACTTGTCACGCTGATTCACCACACCAGAAATCAAGAAATGCAAAGTCATGCTATTATTGCTATCCATCTTGATTCTTGTCTCTTGAGGAAGTTTTGTAAATCAGCTGATTGTCACGATGACAAGATAGTCTGTTGGCGAGGCGGTTTGATGTTGCACTGAAATTGTTTTCCGATCAATTTGATGGACTAAAAATGTCTATTTAATCAAAATAATCGTATTCATGCTCTCTGGACTCAGAAGTTACGTGCAAACTGGTTTTGAATTTATTTAAACAAAGCTTTAAAAAATATTAACTCGTCATTAATTATTGCTACAGAACATTAATCACATAAAAGCCTGTTACGCAAGCTAGAATGAACCCACTAGAAATTCCATATGTAGTCTATAAAAATTTGTCTGCCACAACTTGTAAGTTATTGTTTTTGAAGGTTTTGAATATTTGTTGGAATTCTGAAGTTATTCCTAAGCAATTGAAGCACTCTATAATTGTTCCTATACGGAAACAAGGTAAACAATCACAAGAATTGTCTTCCTATCGACCAATAGCTTTAATGTCGTGCATGAGTAAGATATTGGAAAAAATGATAAAGGAAAGACTATATTGGTTTGTTGAAAAACACAATATTTTGCCTCCTTTTATGAGTGGTTTTCGAAAAGGACGCAATATAGTGGACAATATAGTTGAATTAGAAAATTCTATACAAACAAATTTAAATACAGGACTTCATACTTTAGCCTTGTTTCTAGATATAGAAAAGGCGTATGATAAATTATGGATTAAAGGATTGATGTTTAAATTAGCACAAATTGGAATAAGAGGAAAAATGTATACTTTTTTAGAACATTATCTTGAAAATCGCACCTTTCAGGTAAAAGTGGGACAAACAAAGTCACAAATATATGAACAATGTAATGGGCTTCCACAGGGAAGTGCTTTAAGCCCGCTGTTATTTAATATTATGATGAAAGATATCCCTGTCGTCCCCGGAATACAAATATCTTTGTATGCAGATGACTGCGCTGTTTGGATTCCAGGGATGAATGCATTTGATATGACAGAACAACTACAGAATTATATTGGAATATTACAAAATTGGTTCCATAAATGGAGATTTTAGTTATCAGTACACAAAACAGTTCCTGTCTTGTTTACTAGAAGTATACATGTAGAATATCCTATTTTGAAAATAAATGATGAAGATTTAATGTTTAAAGAAAGTCAACGATTTTTAGGAATTATATTTGATAAACACCTTACTTGGCAAAAACATATTGAGAATATAGTACTAAGATGTAAAAGGAAATTAAATATACTTACTCTCTTAATGCGAAAGAGTGGATTCTCCGCTCTAGCTGTCGAGTGACATGCGTTTCAACTCTGAAAAGAGTTGAAATCGACTCTGAAAAGAGTTGAAATCGACGCCGCCGCGTGTTGAATAGGCGTTCGCGATAGTATAGTATGAGTTACCGTTTCAACTCCGAGAGCGAGTTGAACAAAATCGAGACACAGCCACTAAGGCAGCCAATCAGTGATCATCTTTGAGTCACGTCACGCGCGCGCGATAAGGAAAATTTAATTCGATGCGGGAATTGTTTGCACCGCTGTACTAG
This sequence comes from Echinarachnius parma, assembly GCA_037951105.1. NCBI lineage: Eukaryota > Metazoa > Echinodermata > Echinoidea > Clypeasteroida > Echinarachniidae > Echinarachnius > Echinarachnius parma. Next base: position 55,953 of record JBAMJV010008174.1, read on the forward strand.
CTCGCTCTTCGTCATCATTTTGGACGTCGGAGATCGAAGATTTAGAAGATCGAAATCACATTCAGACGGTTCTATAATAAAGGAGAACTCAGTGAGGACTTCCGCAAAACACTTGAAGGTGAGTTTTTATCATGATTTAAGTTTATACTTAGACAAATCAATCTTTCACTTTCGGCTTTCATTTATATACGCCAATTTGCAATCACAACGCAAACGTTACGGCGCGCACCAATGTAAGTGCGCGCGTGTGTGTGTGTGTGTGACGTGTGTGTGTGTTTGTACACGGGTGTGACTTGTCAAAAATGATGGTCAAGCGATTAAATAGTTGAAACATAATTTCCCTTGCAACATGTTCAGGTAATTAGTATACTGAAATATTCTCTAAGTTCTAAAGATTATAGATGAACAGAATAATCGGGTGAAAACTGACTCATCTTGCAAATTATCCTCAATATCTTACTGGTGGTTCAGGGTGGTTTCTTTCAATATTATAAATTTATAGACAGTGATACTCTAGCCTAGTGCGCGTAGTGGAAATACCAAACCGGCTCGTTTTATTGCTGAATATATCCAAATAGTCTAAAGACTTCATCACTTATTCACATATCAACTTCACTATATAATTTAATATTTCCTTGGCTTTCATACCAGCCATATTTCCAAGCACATAACCCATTCCTTGAGTTATAATTTAATCAAAATCCACAACTAGCAAACACAATTACCACTAAACGCGCGCGCGCCGATCACTCACAGTCACACTCACAGAGTCCGTTTCAAGTAAATTCATGCACAAATTCCTTACAAATTCCCTTATTTGTAGCTCATCTATACATAATACATCAATTCATATATCAAGCCTTCTTAACAATTCAATTATCTATCATATAAGCTATAATTTATCTCATACTTTGCATTTAAATAACAGAAAACTACAAATAAAGGTTGTTTCTAATCAATTACTGGCTCCGGAAGATGCTCATGAATATGCAAATGAGCTTTATGCGTAATTTGCATATCATGTGTTTTGGAGTCGCTAAGTGGAACTACGGTAATAAACATGCTAAGTTCTAACCTTTGAAAGCAAAGTATCGCTTCTGAACTATTCACATACTTTGTAACAAATATCAATCTAAACTATCTGGTATATAACATTGTCATATCATTTGACAATAAAGAGGAATTTAATAAACAATTTCAGAAAGCTTTGTAACAAACGTTTATACCCGTATCTGCCTACGCAAATATCTGCGTTGTGCGTCGTACAATTAACGCAGCGCTATGTCAACTGCACTGTCGTTCTAAATGCAATACATCAACAACAGCAATACGACACTCATTATTCAACTCATCATCACAAGAATCATATCGAATCAGTAACACTGTCAAGTAGTCAACACTAATCTATAACTTTACCTGGTTTGTGAATTAATCCATTCTTGTTAATCTTCCGTTTCGAGCCAAAGTTTAAGTTCACAATCAAAATATTTAATAATGTAAGTGTTGCTAGTCTTAATTACAGACTTATCAATATACGCGCCGTGGCGCAAAATACCTTGGGTACTGTATTCCATTTCTTAAATGTGTATTTCTAAGGTAAATGTTCCTCTCAAATATGTTTAGGCCTTATAGTAGGTAAACTGTCCCTTTTGGAGGTCTGCATTTGTTTTGATCTGTCAGCAGTGACGTAGCGTGGTCGGACTGATTGGGGGGGGGGGGGGGGGGGGGGGGGGCACACCTTATGTATTTCTTTGTTTTTTTCCAAAAATGTCCCCTTATGTTTTCTATTGTTTGTTCAGAATTATTGGGGGCACGTGCCCCCCCCCCCCCCCCGTGCCCCCCTGTAGCTACGCCACTGTCTGTCAGTCACCATACATTTTTAATGGTAGTACAAATGATTTTTTTTTTTGTTCTCATATTTTCATTTGATTGCAGATTTGAAATATCACCCACCGACACACACTGCATCCCAGATGAACGACAGCTGGGATCAAAGGGATACCCGATGACACACCCAGCTGCAACATAAACGTAAGCAGTGTGCCAGCCTACAATACAATGAAGAAAGGCAACCGCGCAGTTAAACTAGACATGCACGAAGACGAGCGATACAAGTGCGAAGCCGACAGAGACAACCATCAAGACGAGCAAAACGACCTCGAAGATGAACAAAGGCGAGCTAAGCAGCCGCAAAGACCAGCGAGACAAGTGCCAAGATAACAGAGACGACCAGCAAGACGACCACGAAGACAAGCGAAGATGAGTAAGACGACCCCGAAGACAAGTGAAACAGTCGCAAATATGAGCGAGACAAGTGCCTAGATGACAGAGACGACCAGCAAGACGATCGAGATGACCACGAAGACGAGCAAAGACAAGCACGAAGACGAACAGGCAGCCGCAAAGACGAGCGAGACAACCGCAAAGAAAACGAGTGACTCGAAGACCAGCGAAGCAACCGTGAATGCGGCTTCGACAGTAACCTTGACGAAACCAACTTCAGTGAACCGAACACCAGCTTTCAGAGTCCGTGCAGAGCTGACACTTATCGCTAGCCCAACGATCATGGCGTTCGCGACACAGGCCACAACCCGGAGGATATGCGATTGTGATATGGAATGTGAACGTTGAACTGCATGGTTTGGTTGAAGTTTTGTATAAAATATACACTTGAAATTACTTTTCAAAAGGAAGAAGTTTTGTCACCTTCCTTGCTCATGAATCCATACATTTTAAATACATAGGCCTACAAGAACATGCCTGTAGTAGTCACCAACCTTCTACAATGGCCACTTTTCTAGTTTTCAGTAGGTGGTCACTATATACACATGTTTGACTGTTTACTACTGTAGCTCAAGACATTGCTGCCCCGAAGCCAGAATCAATCCAATTTTGATACAGATCTGCCTCACCGGTTCCCCTCGACTCTACGTCCTGACTGATGGACCCTGTTCGAGTACCAAAGTAGAAGTAGAAGTATGTGAGGGGCCAGATTAAATCCAGGAAACATGAACATGTCCCTATTTAAAGGCTTTAACTATGATATTAAAATGTCCTGAATATAGATCAATTATCTGCCAACTGTTTCTTACCTTTTGCAAGGTGGTGTGATAATTTGTTAGGTATAATGCATGAAGAACAATTGTTTTTTTAAAATCGAATTAACTTCCAATGTGAAGAAAAAAGACTTCTTAAAGATTGGGATGAACATTGCTTGGGCTAAAACGTGATGTTTAGGACTTGGGCCCACTGTTTTATGAAAGGCTGCATGATTATGTTGTTGTATATAAGTATTATTGTAATTGTTTTAATGGTAACTTACAAGTTTTAATTTTTCGTTTGCTTCTCCAAAATTGTATACTATCCTGTTAAATTATTGCCCAACGGTTGGTCCCCACATGTATTCCTATTGGATGTATTTATGAATTTTAGACCTGTTTCTGAACAGATTATTATGAAACAAAGTCCGCACTGTCTCTAACATTGTGTGCCATTTCACATAGTTGTTCATTATCTCACATATTGATAAAAGGGCCCTGTAAAGTAAACCAAAACTAAATTATTTCTTTAAATGTATTGTGATAATGTTACAATTTATATCCAACTGTTCTTGAAACTTGTGATGAACATTGTATTACTGGTGACCGATTATATTACTGAAATGGCAAGCAGCCCTTTAATTGTCCTAATTCCTTAGCAGAACTAGAGGGTTGACTGTGAAAGGAAACAAAATAATATCTCTGCATGTGCAAAACGGTTTAACTGGCCACCAGTAGTCTTTGTCTTTTTAGACTAACCAATATTGAAATCATCTTGTTCTGAAACATGATATTACTAAGGTTATTAGATTTCCCAAGTTGTGTTGTATTGCAAATATCTCTTCACACATTGCTGTTTTGCATGAACTTGTAGATTGTTTGATGCTTGTGTGTTTTTATATATATATGTACAATGTGTATTTTAATGTTTATATTTCAAATTGAATTAAAAGAAAATTAAAATTTCTTTAATCAGGAAAGTTTAATATGTCTTAGAAAGTTTAGAATTGAAGTAGAAGAGTGAATACAGTGTAACCTCGTTACAAAGAGCTCTGATAAAACAAACCATTTATAACAAAGTCATTTTGCTTGTCCCAGCCGTTGTTTAAAAAAAATGTTTTAACCCTTTGTTTTATAACAAGGTGATTGTCTTAATCGCAAGGATCTTTTTGTAAAGAGGTTTCACTGTAGCATAATGTTGTTGTGTACCCCATAAAAACAATGTATGCCCAATGGGCAGTGGTTCACCTTTTGTTTTCACTAAAACATGAGGGCAAGGCAAATCATTCTATTCTATTGCTAGTACATTGTTTTTGTATGTTATTTTTCGAGGGGAAAAAGATACAATCAATTACCTTGTTAATACCCTAAAATAGTTTTGCAAATTATTGTTTTTATTTCCTTTGGGGCTCATTCCAGCAAAATGTGAACCATCACACAGCATGTGTGCACGATACATTGTTCCATTGAACACAACAATTTATTTCCATTATATTTTGTTCCACAAACTGCATTTTCAATGTAAGAATTAGTGTATGCCTATATGGGACATTATGTGTGTTTATGTGCGTATGTTTGCTAACATGTATATGTGCATGTGGATGAATATCTAAACCCCAAATTGATAGATTTTGTAATCACCCTATCCAGCTTGAATGATTTCCACTCCAGAATGAGAGTTAAAACAACATTAACTCTGCATTAGGAGTGGATTCCACTCCAAACGAAGTGGTCACTAATATGGCTCCCTAAGGAGTGAACAAGGGAGTGGATCTTAACTCCCTTAAAGAGTGGACAATTTCCACTCTAGTTTGGAGTGAAAAGGGGGGTCAACTCTGGGTTAGGAGTGGATTCCACTCCAAACGAAGTGGTCACTAATATGGCTCCCTGGGGGGTGAACAATGGAGTGGATCTCAACTCATTAAAGAGTGGACAATTTCCACTCTAGTTTGGAGTGAAAAGGGGGTCAACTCTGGGTTAGGAGTGGATTCCACTCCAAACGAAGTGGTCACTAATATGGCTCCCTAAGGAGTGGACAAAAGAGTGGATTTCCACTCCAAAACATTAAGAGAGTAGAACTTTAACAAAAACGGAATGGGGAAGCTCATCGAAATCTCTCTTAATGGTATACAGAGCAATGATACGACCTCTTTTGGATTATGGATGTGAGGCATATAATAGCGCCTCTGACACGGTCAAAAAACCTCTTAACTCAATTCAATTTCAAGCACTTCGGATATGTGCCGGTGCACTCCCTTCAACGCCATTAGCATCTTTGCAAGTTGAAATGGGAGAAATGCCTCTGGACATTAGAAGAAATTTTATGACAGAAAAATATAAATTTAGTTTGCAGAGACACTTAGATCACCCATTGTTAAAAGTTTTTCGGCCAGATTGGCAAGTGAAATTAATTATGAAATGTAAAGCAGGAAACAGACCTTTTGCATGCAGAATAAGTAATATCGATAGTGTCTCTGTTGAACCTTTTTTGTCATCTCCACTACCTCCGTGGCTTCTTAGCCCAGCACACATATCTATTGAATTGAGTCAAGAATTCACAAAGGATAACAACCCAGCCTACCTTCAACAAAAAAGTATTGAATTAATTCAAAAGAAATGGTCAGCACAATTGCACATATTCACGGATGGTTCAAAGGCAACCCGGTTCAGGGAGATGCTCAGCGGCTTTTTATGTACCGGCCTTTTCATACTCACAGTCGAAAAGACTTACAGATTTTACATCATCATATAGAGCAGAATTGGCAGCAATCGCTTTAGCTCTGGATTGGTTACAGTCTGTTGAAGTGTATGTTGGAGTGGTAATCTTTTCAGATTCTTTGAGCTCACTCATGGCGTTACAAAATAATAAAATTTCAGAATCATTTGTATTAGAGATTGTGAGTATTCTTACAAATTTAGATAAGACAGGTAAAGATATCTTTTTTGAATGGATACCGAGTCACTGCGGAGTAAATGGAAATAAAATGGTGGATTACTATGCAAAACAAGCAGTATTATGCGAGTGAACAGAGGGGTGCGTACCCCGAAAGCCTAAGAAACGTACTTTGAGGGCTGGTAAGACGGCATCATGTGACAGGGGAGGGATCAGTGTTGCTAATTACATTTGGACAGTGGTGCGATCGCCCAATTGTATGTATTCTCAAGCCATGGAGATATATTTAGGATATCTAGATGTAGCTCCTGGCCATGCCTCGATAATTCTTTTATGCCTTGAAGATTTGTCAAAAAAAACACTATTATTTATATTATGTGTGAAAAAAAGAAGAGAAAATAGACAAAATAAATGCATACTTGTATATATAAATATTGATGATATAAATACATAGAAATTTAATTTTAAATAAAAAAAAAAAAAATGTATGGTAGTTGGCGACAATAGTCACCATTGACTAATCGCCATAAAAATTAAATAACAACAACAACAACCTCGGTGATGCAACCCCAAATACCCGATTATGTAACTATTGCAAATATTGTACTGTGATTAGTTACTGTGTACCGTCAATTTATTATCAATCAAGTCAATACTTACAATAAACTGTTTAGAAATTCGTTATTGTTATTATTATTACATGATAATAGGGGTTACCCCCACTGAAATGTTGTAAACATGAAAACAGCATACAAATATTCACAATAAAAAAAATAATATCATTACAACAATATTTACACTAATTAATTTCGTATAGGTTTACTATACAAAACACATACAGATAATAAAAAGGATAATATGTGTCTAAAGTTCAGTTTCTTCGAAATAAAGTTACATTTTGATGGCGTATTAATACACGGAAAGAGCTGTCATCACCCCATCATCCCAACCTTACCACCACGGGGGGGGGGGGGGGGGGGGGGGCACTCGAATTATTTGTTGACGGGGGTGTGCCGCAAGGAACTCTGATATGGGGGTCTTAAGAGCTGACTACAAGCAAAAAATATAGGGTCTTTGGAGCTACAAAAACCCTAAAACGGGAGTTAAGGGGTCTGAGGAGCAAACTAAAACTATACAAAATACATAGACTTGGAGCTACCAAAGACCTACGGAAACCCTTAAAAAGGCTCAAATGGTGGTCCAAGGAGCTGAATAGAAGAAAAATAATGGCCTGGCGCTACTCAACTACCTAGCCAAGTCATTCCGGGGGTCTATGGAGCGGCAATATTTGAAAATCGGGTTACCTTTATAAGCGGCAATCGGGTGTGAAAACGGGGTTACCCGTCTATACATGAGTGCCTCCCCGGGCACCCCCCCCCCCCCCCCCCTCCCCCATAAACCCAACAATAATACAAATGTTTCAACGCATATTTATTTCCCCCTTTTTTATGCACATGCGTTCTCTCTCGTAGAAATCAATGTCCCATACTGCCATACACAAGTAATACTAATATAATATACAAGTAATAATTCGAGTGCCCCCCCCCCCCCCCTCTCCCCCTTGGTCCGGCCACGCATAGCACCGGCCGTTGCAATAAACGAAGCTAGTTATTATAATTATTGTCTAAATCATGTACCTGTATATAAACATGGGTATTTACCTGACACAAATTGAACCATTCCTCTCGATTCACGCCGAAAGATGTGACCAAACTGAAGTTTAATTCTGTTTCCACCAAAAATATATGTCAGTTTCCTGAACTCCATATTTATAATGTCAGCAGCACATCGATCAGTTCGAGTAGAAACTATATTCAATCGGTAGGCTAAAGTAATATAGTCCTACAGTGCAGACATGTCAGTTGAAGTTCTGGACTTCAAATTATTATTACCCCTTTTTTCGTTTATTATGACACCGTTTATTGTGTCTTAAATGTATAGGATTTAGAGTCCAATGTCACTGTGTGCAAAGGCTCGAACACAAACCAACAGCGAGCGAAGGTCGAAAATTTACTTTGTATTATATGTATCATGTACCGTATCACGCTATAGTAAAATGTATATTTAAACAGTGTTGTAGATCATAATTATTTGTAACAAACCCACACAGAACAGGGTCACAGCGGGGTCACAGCCCGACATTATTATTGACCTGGAAAACATTTTTGTTTAAATATAATAGGAGTTCAAGGCGACGAAGCGGGTGTTACATAAGGGGCTTCCACGCCCCCCCCCCCCCCCCCCCAACCCACACCCCACTGTGACTTGCCCCTGGTCCAACCCCAGGTCCTCAAGAGTTTTTAAAACAGTGTGCGGGTAAAATGTTCCCCATATTACATGTATTAGGCAAAATCACCAAATTTTTTCGGGACAAAAACCAGTTCCACAAAATTAGCTCAAGTTGGTTGACGGCAAAAAGGAAGTCCCTGGATCAAACGACCGGATATAGTTAAATTCATGAGCGCGTAGATCATGTTGGGGGAGGGCTGGGGACTGGGGGGGGGGGGGGCTGGGGGCTGCAGCCCCCCTTGGAGCTTTGAAAACGACCAAAATAATGTCATATTCCGGCAAAACCTGGGATGTTCAGGCAAAACTATGTCATATTCGTGCAAAACCATTTCATTCGGGCAAACTATGTCATATTCGGGCAAACTAACGCTATACATTAGGGCAAAGTCGTGTTATTTTCGGGCAAAACCGTCTCATATTCGGGCAGAATCGTGTTATTTCCGGACTTAGCTATCAATCAAAAACATATTATTTCGGGCATCAAAAAGACGAGGACACTTTCTTTTTTTTTTCTTTTTTTTTTTGCTTGTCAGCTAGTGAAAAGTCGTAATTAAATTACTCACAGAACTCTTCGTATATTTTGGCAACGTTACAGCTATTAAATAAAGAGTTCAGTCATTAAACATCTTGGGGAGTTGCTATAATATAAATACAGTTTTGACAATCATTTTCCAAAATAATTTAGTTATGACAAATATAATGAAGGGTTTTCTCCCTGAAAATGTTCTGATAATTATGTATCATATCCCGTATTGAAATTAAAATAATGTCATTAATATAATTTGAGTTGTTTCTATTTTAAAAAAAACTTAGATAGAATGAATACATTGCAGAACAGAATTAGAGAGATCATCGGCAACTATTTAAAACCGCTTTTGAACATTTTTGAAAAAGTGTAAGCATTTTAAAAAAAAATTGTAAACCATCGAATAAATCTCGGGCCCATATTTTTTCTAATATTTATAGATATTTCAGCCGTTTCTGAACCGATTTTGATAAAATAAAGTTTATTCTGCCAGTAAAATTGTATGCTCTTTCGAATTTTTCACTTAGATTTTCATTATCTCTCAACAAAATTATTTCGTGCAGTGCCCTCTAAACCAAAACTGAACTACCCCTTTAACATTGTCAAATTAAAGCAAAATCATTTCGACCTTTCATAATTATACTTTCTCTTGTACCGTGTTTATTTGGAGCAGTGGCGTAGCGTGGACGGACTGATTGGGGGGCACGCAACATTATTTGGGGGGGGGGGGGGGGGAGGGGGGAGGCACATTTTCAAAAATTTCCCCTTATGTTTCCTAAGTGTTTTTTCTTCAAATTATTTTTGGGGGCACGCCCCCCCCCCCCCCCCCCCCCCTCCAGTCGCTACGCCACTGGTTTGGCGTATGCATGTAACAGAAGAATACAACGGGTTTTGAATTTTCGAATGTCTCCCTAGACATCAATTCGTGATAAAAACTAACATTGATTTCACTCTTTTTACTAGGTGAACACTTTTCCTTTTCCATGAAAGTAATGTATATCACACATATCAAGTAAAATCATCTGTATGTCATGAAATTCGATAGTTTCATGGACAAGGAAAACTGTTAACCTAGTGAAAAAAAGTGAAATCAATGTCAGTTCTTATCACCAATTGCCCATTGATTCTGGCTATACAAACAAAAACGTTTGGTACATCGTTGAAGTCTCAAATATCACTTTTGCAAAATGCTCTGGCTCGCCTAATACTTTCAAATTCTTCGGGTGACTGACCCATATTAATCTTCAACAGTCATACAACAATCCCACACTTCCGCTTTATTGATTATCTCATCCATTGTTTTGGAGACAAGTCCATATCTCGCTTCCATAATTATGTCAACAAAAATGAAAATACACACTGTAAGTTCAGCTGCACACGACCCCGTTTCAATTTAAAATTTCCAATTTGCTTAAAGGGTTCTAGTAACTTTTTAATGATATGAAAAGCTGACGGAGGTTGATTAAATGTGAATATCTGTGGTCTGATTACGGTAGTCGACTGAGAGATGTGTGAACATTCCCTGCTTAAAAATGAAAGATATATGGCCGAGTGTATAATGAGCGAGAATGCAAAGTGATATTTGCTAACTCATTGACAATATTTTGTACACATAAGTAGAAAATAATGATCCCTAGAGTATTTTTGTTATTGAATCATAAATAACTCAATATCAAAGAGAAAACATAAACAAAAAAGCTGGGTTCACGCTTTATAATAAGACAAGAGGAAAACAACCAGGCATGAAAGAACCCTAATTATAGAGAATAGAGATGCAAGTGACTTTAGTTGATTTTAAGTAATACTTGATCATTCCCTTTAAATATTATATCATTTTCCTTTAGTTTCCTTTCATTTCCACGATCACAACTTTCATATAATGTGATCCTGTTTGACAGGAAGATGAATAAATTGATATTGACCCGTTTAATCTGTTTTTCATTTTCTTATGGATAACATAATTTGTATAGGTTATATGCATCATGATGCATGTATTATTTGTCTTGCATGATCACCATGGAGACACATTTTTAAATTGAGTGCATGGCAGTCCTCCCCTTTCACACCGCTCAAATTATAGATTATATTGTGTTCCTAATTGACGTGTTTAATGTGTGCATTATTTATCATCTGCGTATTGTAAACTATTCGCAGTCTTGTATCATGATGTATATTGGCCGCAGATCTATACAACATACGTACTTCAATTTCAAAAGATGTGTTTGATAACTAGTTCACTTTAAAACAAATACATATATAAATGTAAGGGAAACATTTTATTCATCATCATGCATGATCATGGTAAATTTAATAAATAATCATCAAATTTCATCAAACAAATCAATTTGATGGGACGATGTTCACTAACAATGCTAATAAACATTGATTTAATTGTTAGTGAAACGGTTACAGCTCGTTATTCCGAAGGTTCGTTATTTCGAAGGTTCCGTTATTCCGAAGGTTCGTTATTCCGAAAGTTCTTTTCTCCGAAAATGAAATCGGGTTCGATATTCCAAAGGTTCGTTAATCCGAAAATAAAATGGGGTTCGTTAATCCGAAAATGAAATGAGGTTCGTCAATCCGAAAATGAAATGAGGTTCGTTTATCCGATAATGAAATGAGTTTCGTTAATCCGAAAGGTTCAATACGAACCCCATATCATTTTCGGATCATCGAACCCTTCGGATTAACTAACCCCATTTAATTTTTAGATTAACGAACCTTCGGAATATCGAACCCGATTTCTTTTCGGTAAGTTGATATTAGAACCAGGTCCGTACTTTAACCCAAATAACTACAAAACAACAACAGACCCACAACAACGCCACCATCATCGGACCACTAATAAGTTCGCAAGCCGCCGTGTCGGTCAGAGTGGTCAGAGTCCGACTCAGCCATTGGACGATGGACCAACCAATACCCTGCGCAGCCCGCACCAAACTGATGCAACCTTGATGCAACGAACGGTGACCCAACCAATCACGGGACAGATGAAACACAGACAACCGTGCCCTCCTCTTCTCAGAGACCGATGCTGGCCTTAAACATGTTAAAGGGATCTAGTAACTAATTTGTTGGCATGTGCACAAAGTGATGTAATGGTTGGTATAATGTGTAATTTTGTGATCTGATATTATGTCCTCTGAGTAATGTGTGGACATTTTACGTTAAATGGATATTATATGGCGGAGTAATGAGCGAAAATACGAAGTGATATTTGCTAACTCATTGCACTGACTTTGTACACAGTTATGACTATCCAGTGGATTTTAACACTTTGAACACTTTGAACACTTCATTCGTAATTTGTAAATATCTTTCAAACGAAAGGGAAATTCGTAAAACCAAAACCTGTTACATTCTTATATTGGTAATACGAATAATTATAATACGAGATATGAGAGAACCGCTAGATTTCTAATGAAGTTTTGTGGAGTTGGACAATGTTACTAGATCCCTTTAAAGCCAAATACCAGAATTGGGTAATCGCCCCACGGCCCACACACACAACCAAAATAGAAATACGCTTTTATCACCAACATTGTGAATAAATTCTGTAAAGAATTAAACAAAAACTGCTTTGAAATTGACTTTTTGAGCAATAAAATGTTCGGAAAAAAGAAGAGCTAAATGCCACAGATTCAGTTCAACCGCACGTACGCACGGTTTGTAACGATATTTTCCAGATTTTACCACACAAGCCATTTGTATACTATCTCAACAATATTGATCAATTAGCTTGGCCGACAAAGAAGATTTAGGTAACTTTCCTAACTGTTATTTGGCTTTTAATATAACATTGTCTTATAGCGTTATACGTACAAGGAGCAACACCTGCACACAATTTTTAATAATGTCACGGGGATTTTTTGTCTACATTATGCGTTCTTTGCAGAACATAATCTGTTACAAAATTCGTTATTAATCTGTTCTCTCTCCCTATACTATTTTGTATACAAATATAATTGAAATTAATCATGGCAACTGACAACTCACAACAAAATCAATTAAGAATACTATTTGCTTCTTCTGAATGTTAAAGTGATGAGCATAATAATGATCAAATGTGAAACAATTGTTCAAACGGTTTACTAACAAGAATATTGTGTTATCGTCAACATCAATCAATCTAAACACATATAATGGTTATATCTACAAAAATAGGCCGTAGCCTACACATAAATGTGCTACATTCCGTGATAAGTCATGTAATATAGTTTCCGAAAACAAACAAAATAATAACTAGTAATAAACACACATGCAATTTATCGATCTACAAAGAATAACTCATTTTCGCCTTTATGCTACTCATACAAATATCTGTTAGCTAAATGAAGAAGAAAATTCAGAAAATTCAACATTTCGACGTAAAACAGCAAAATAATGAAGAAAACAATAACATAATTAAATAGAGAAAGTCTCTTAGCCGCCTACCTGCAGGTAAGATGAAGGAGACTCTTCGGAGACAAGCAATCTTGATTCTCTAAAAATCAATGACAATTTGAAGACAGAATAGAGAACGGAATGGAGAAGTTCCTTCCAGTTGAAAGTGTGGATGCACATCTGCCTATCGCGTGTTCGCGGGCTCACGTTTATACAAGGGCAAACCAAGATTCCAACATTGATCATGCCTTTGCATCCAACGACGATCCCTTTGTTGCATAATATGTGACCCGTCCTACGTAGAAGAACCAGAAGTCGACAAAGTTGATTTTCTGGATTTGTATTTAGTTCGATTCAGCAATATCTAAGCTTTAATATGATATAAAGTTTGTCTCATAATGATTCTGCAACGCGGAGTTACTGGCGCTTTTCTAAGGCAAATATTGAACGGTCTGGAAATAAGATGCCGAGAAAATAGCTCAAGAAACTTTACATCCATTTCGAAAGTGAAATTAGCGTTTTAAGCAGGCCATACATGAACCGATTGCATGAATAGAATGTGGTAGCAACCTTTATTCAATTTTCTTGAAAACTTGCATATCAGTAAATATGTATGATATACACCTTCCCTCCAGAAACTGTTGAATTTTATCCATGCATTGTAGAGATATGAACAGATTATTTACAATTTAAGTGGGTTTGGAACGATAAACTGTACACATCGAGCACATGATACAATAGCGAGCACTTTCAGGTAACAAAAGGGATTCCGCTCTGGCTCTGTTTATTGTTCGATTAATCGGTATTGACTGGCAGTTTGATTTTAGGAATGCAAACTTGCGTCTGGTGCGTAATGTACAAACTATTACAAAGAACAGTATGTTGATACGTGAAAAGTAAAACGGGGTATCGAAGCTAGACATTTTGGAGGGGGAGGCCCCAGGTACCAAAGGGGGAGGGGGAGGGGGGATCCGTTGGTACAGGGTTTGTTTTCGTTCTTTTGGCGGGGATGCCCGGGGATGTCCCTTAGACAATTTTGAAACAGGTGTCTTAAGTAACGGAGGCGAGCCTCGGTCAACTTCAAAATGAGGGTATATAAAAGAGTGGGATTGTGCTTTAGCCAACTTAAAACAAGCTCTAAATAGCGTTTTTTTTTTTTTTTTGGTGGTGTGGGGGGGGGGGGGTATGCCTTATTATAAAATTATTATGAACTACTTAAATATTTAGTACGATAAATTAATTCTACATACGATTAATGAATGTTATGTTACAGGGCCCAATTCTTTAATCTATATAATACTCACACTTAACCAGTGGTGTACATAGTGTATGAGGTTGGAGGGGGGGGGGGGGGGGGGGGGGTGGGTGTGCAGTTAATTGGATAGGACTTGGGTCGTATTGTCATAAACATACTTTGTCAAACTCAATTGGGCCACTATACAATGGAGGCCATTTGGATTACTAATCTCCGTGCAAGCGACCGCGCAGTCAATAGGGATTAAAGAATCTCGATGTGCGCTGGCCGTTCTTGACGGCTACCGAGATTCCAACTTAGCACAAAGGGGTTGTTAAGAGGCGGAGCTTAATATCGATCGCTTTTAGTGGCAAATAATTTTGGAATGCAAACTTTTCAAACCTGCAAAAAACATGCTTCAAAACTCTGCTTATATAATTTTTACCTTTCCACTGGATATTTTTACTGGATATTTTGCGTACCGGTAGAACAGATATCAGGGAAATGCATGAGGCAATAATATTTTTTTTCACTTTTTCATGCAATTTCAAATCAATCGTGATTTCTGAGGTTCGACATCTTGCGACTTCTGGCTCCCCTGCGGATGGCGAGGCACATATGGTTTCTCAAACGCGCACGCATCTATAGGCGTTGGAGGCAACGAGCTGGGGCTGCATCCTCCCGGGAGTTTTAAAAACGACCATATTTTCGGGCAAAATCATGTCATATTCGGGCAAAATCATGTCATATTCGGGCAAACTCCTGTCATATTCGGGCAAACTCGTGTTACATTCGTGCAAAATCATGCCATTTTGTGGCAATATAACGTAATTTTCGGGCAAAACCGCCTCATATTCTGGCAAAATCGTGTTAACCATAAAAAATAAAGATAATACATTTTCGGGCATCGAAGAGGCAAAGATCTTTTTTCTTCTTCTTCTTTTCATTCTTTTTTCTCGCGTGAAAAAGGGAAATGATACTTATTTGGGCAAAAGACGTCAGCCCCACTGACACGACAGAGACAATTTTGCTCCTACCTGCCTACGCAAACGTATGCCATTACGACTTGAACTGCACTACATTCGGCTTCATGCACCATGCACAGTTGTTCTACAACGGCAGTTACTTCTATGAGTTGTACACACATTGTTGTGTTAAATAATCATACTAATACATAACTAACTAATAATCATAATTGATTGAATGCGTCTGCAAAAACCAAACAACATTAACAACAAACCACACTAATTGTGTAACAATGGTGTTATAGTTATACCCGCACTGTAAACAAAAAATGTATTTTTACAGTTAAAAAAATACTGATCGAACAAGCAAAGTACAAATGCAGCGGATTATGTAAATTTAATATGGCTGTAGTAAAACTACAGCAAAATTTGTTGTAAATATGATATACAAATGAAATCTGTATTTCTAAAGCAGTTAATGAGTAAACAAACATACAACTGTGTGTAATTTTACACTTCAAGTTGTTTAACAACGGTCATTTTACATCTTGTTGTTTTCTTACGGAACACCCATATAAAAAAAAAGAGGGACATTGATTTTACAGACATTTTCCTGTTTTAATGTGTTTTTTGCATTGATATTCAGTCATTCCTTTTCACAGTATACCTTATACCATTTCGTGCTAAAGCCTAAAAACTGATATAATGTAATCAGAACAAATCGGGAAATTGTACAGTTGTGACTTAAATCATTGTGACTTAATTGTGAGTTATTTCACTGTTTAACCATAACAGAGTATTAAACACAAGTAAAAATCCTTATTCAAAGTGGATATAAGCATTAACAAAAACTATAGTGCTTGGTAATAAGTGCATCATTAATTTGAATCGTCGCTAAATTTACTGAAATGAATATCAACGATTCATGTAACAGATAGTAATTTTTATTTTATTATTCTTACCTTTGCTGATAATATGAAACGTATTAAAGGGATCTAGTAACTTTGTTGACATGTGCAAAAAGTGATAAATGGTTGGTACAATGTAAATTGTTGTTATATGATATGTCCACAGGGTACCTTGTGTGAAAATTTCAAGTCAAATGGACGTTATATGGCCGAGTAATGAGCAAAAATGCAAAGTGATATTCACTAACTCATTGCACTCACTTTGTACACGTTTCCGCGATCCAGTGGATAATTTAACATCTGAACACTTCAATCGTAAATATCTTTTTAACGAAATGGAAATTTGAAAAACCGAAACCTGTCCCATGCTTTTATTGTTAATACGAATACAACAAGGTATGATGGAACCGCTAAAATTCCAATTGGATTTTTAGGATTTGGACAGTGTTACTAAGTCCCAAGTGTGAATTCAAAGTACAAGTAACGTAGCAGATGCAATATTTTACAATCCAAGTACACATTAATGACAAATTATTCCGGACAAAAATATGTCTAGGAGATCTGTAGTCGCTAAATAAATGGGAAATTAATATGAACGGTTCGTGTAAGAGCTAATATTACAAATATTTGTTTTCTTCTTATATATTGCGATGATATGTGATATGGAAATATACCTATGTGATATGGAAACCGATACTTACAAACAACATTTGATATGTGAATAGTTTAGAAAGTTTAGAAGTTATGATCACCTGTGTTTGTTACCGTCCAAAATAAACACGTTGAATGACATTAGTGTCAACGTATACCTGGCAGGGAAAAAGAAAATCTGAAAAAAGCCCCTAATCAAGTCTCGGAGAGAGGAAGTTTTATGGTTTTGCACACTCAGTCGAATATTTAAATACGGTAATCTAATTCCTCAAGCCCTATTCTTTTCAGACTATAGTAGCTCTTAAATTGTATTTCTTTCATATACGATAATTATTTCACAACTTCTGAATTATGGCTTGTGAAAGGATCGAGGGCGGTATCATTCACACCAACAAATCCACTGTCAATAGTTAACGCAATAGTAATACGATATAAGTGTCTGATGTTAAACTATCCACTGGATAATCGTAACCGTGTACAAAGTCAGTGCAATGAGTTAGTGAATATCACTTTACATAGTTGCTCATTGCAGAGCTCGAAATGATAAACGGTCGCTACGACCGTTGAATAGAGTTCAGTATATGCCTTTCTGAATAAAGATCTTTTTTTTATGAATAGCGATCCTTATGAACAACGGTCCTTATGAATAATGACATTAATGGATAGCGAGAATACCCCCTATAATAAGACCTTCTATATAAATCCGATAACCATGGCAACATAGGTGGACAACCTTGTCAACTATAGCACAATTTTTCTATCTTTATGGTAACTTTTTGAGTTAAATACAGGGGACCATTATTTTGATTGGCCCTCTTTTGGAGCTACGCTTTAATGATATGGTGGGCTATACTTCACTTTTGCGTCTAAAGGTGGTATCTCACCGACCTGGAGACTATAGTTGGCGACCTGTTGGCGACTCGAGTCTCCGCTGGTTGCGGAGACGTCTCCGCGACGTCGCCGCGACGTCTCCTGGAGACTAGCCGGGTCTCCGGGGAGTCGCGGGGAAATCAAACATGTTCGATTTTTTTGGAGACTTTTTCCAGTCTCCAGCAGGTCTCGGAGACGTCTCCGCGACGTCTCCATCAGTTGCGGCGACGTCGCGGAGACGTCTCTATCAGTTGCGGCGACGTCGCGGAGACGTCTCCGCGACGTCTCCTGGAGACTAGCCGAGTCTCCGGTGAGTCGCGGGAAAATCAAACATGTTTGATTTTTTGGAGACTTTTTCCAGTCTCCAGCAGGTCTCCGCGACGTCTCCGCGACCAAGGGTAAGGCGACAAAGAGGAAATGTTGCGGCGACGTCTCCGCGACACTGCTAACATAGTTACCGATGGAAAGAGTTATTTTATTGTGACCCCAGACAGTTCAAGGATAAATTGAAAATATTTAAATGCAATGATATATCAAACATTATCGCTCGACTAGTCTATGCTTCATAGTCAAACAAATACAGAGGGTTTCAAACTACATAATCCCTTTTGAAAATTGAAATAGTAATTCAATCGAAAAACATCTATTAGTATACGATTTAGAAATTCAAAGATAACCGATGCCTTTAACGAGGGCAAGGTACGTACAGTGGCGTAGCCAGGAATTTTTCAAGGGGGGGGGGGGGGGGAGGCTCCAGCCTGGAAGGGGGCTCCAACCTGCGAGCGCATATATTGAGTGCGAGCCGTCTTGGGCTGGCCTTACATGCCATGTATGCGCGTGTGTGTGTGTGTGTTTGTGTGTAAGTGTGTGTGGGTGTTTGCGTGTATTTGTGTTTGTGTGAGTGTTCGTGCTGTTGTGTGTGCGTATATGTGTGAGCTTGTGTGTATGTTGGTGTGTGTGTTTGTGTGTGTGTTTGTTTGTGTGTGTTTGTTGTTTGTGTCTGTGTTTGTGTCTGTGCGTGTGTGTAGCGGTATTTGCGTGTATTTGTATTTGTGTTTGTGTGAGTGTGCGTGCGTGTGTGTGTGTGTGTGTGTGTGTGTGTGTGTGTGTGTGTGTGTGTGTGTGTGTGTGTGTGTGTGTGTGTGTGTGTGTGTGTGTGTGTGTGTGTGTGTGTGTGTGTGTGTGTGTGTGTGTGTGTGTGTGTGCGTGTGTGCGTGTGTGTGTGTGTGTGTGTTTGTTTGTATGCGGGTGTTTGTCATGAGTGTGCATGTGCGGGAGGAAATTACTAGTATGAGGCAGATATAGATTAACATGTCACGTTCATGACGTCATTGTGAACTCGCGTTGACTAAAAGCGAAAATTTGGTTCAAAGGTAGTCAACAGGACGGGTCGACTATACAGCCAATTTGCATCGTCAGAGGACGGGAACGACGTCGTCGTCCACACATGCGAAAAGACTATAGTGGACGTCAGTGGCGTACCAAGGATTTGTTCAATGGGGGGGGGGGGGGGGGGGGAGGGGGGTTATTTCATCGACCAAAATTTTCGAGGGGGGGGTGTCGGTGAAGATTTTTCGATGGGGGGGGGGGGGTGTCGGTCAAGAATTTTCAAGTGGGGAGGGTGTTGGTGAATTTTTCGAAGCCGAGTCCGAGACCATTGGTTATGATGGTCGAGACCACTTACATGGGTACGCCTATGGTGGCCGTGCACATCGAAAAGTCCATAATTTGGTGGTGACCTTCATTATGAGTTAAAAACACACCACATGTTAATGTGTGTATGCAATTTCTTCAATTTATCCCTGTAAACCTTTGAAGAAGATGCAAATGATGGCAACGGGAAATACTAATTTTATGCCATGCAGAGACGCAATAAGATTTTACGTAAAGTCACCAAATTTTGTGAAATTCCAGCATACAAAAATTGTGGAAGCGCTGCCCATGAAAAGTGCGATGAGGAATGGTATAGAGATTAATGCTTTCCAAAGAATTGTATAATGCTGATAACGATGTACTACATATACTACAGGTCTACATCATGTACTATATTTAAAATTGTACGAGGCAAAGCGCGATTAATTGTTCATTCAAAATCAAATACAATTAATTTGCAGCATTATACTATTAATCAACAGTTATCGCTCGGCTAACAATCGATTTGGATGATCAATAATACTATCAAAATAATCAATAACAGTTATCATATGGGGTGGGACCGCAGGGGGACTGTATCGGTCTAGTGCATAATTATTTAGCTCTTTCATATATAATTAATGTACATTCGGTTCAATTAGATGTCGATCTAACCCTGTCAATCAGACAATCTGAATAACCGTCGAACGGAGGGGAAATCAAAACTACTTGGCTTATCAAAGTTTATGAGAATTACGAACAAGTATAATCATACTGCCGTCTGAATGTAGTCAAAGAAAAATTGCATCGATATATAAAAAATATGTAGGCTAACTATCTACGATTTCATTGAGAAGACATGGAAGAGCTGCTGCCGCATTCCATTTTGATATCGTCATTGTCAATTTAACTATATAATTCAATTGAGATGAAAGGGGCTCACTGTAAATGTTTTTGCAGTATAATTAGCTAATGGGGTAACCTTTAAAGGGGTACACCTGTTAAATGGGTATGATTTGATCAAACATTTATTATGTTTCTTCAGGAAATTTCCACCTTTTAAAGGACAATGAAATCCGGACAAATTGTTGTATGCACTATAAGACACTAAATAATGAATAGTCCTTGAACATTTGAGCACAATCGGTCAAGAAATAAGAAAACTATGCGGCTCTTTGAAAATATACATTTATTTCTATGAGTGACTCAAATTGGCAACGCACTCTGGCCGCATTTCAATTTTGTTCAATTTTCTCGAAATATATGTTTACCCTTCGTTTGAGTTCAACATAATTTATTATGTTTTGTAGAATACATTTCTGCATAACATATCGTGAGTTTGGGGAATGGAAAAGTGAGACTATGAAGAAAACTGTAAAAATGGGAAAATTTGTGTACAAAACACATGGGGAGTAGTCCACAAACTTATCAGAGTGCGTTGCCAATTTGAGTTCCCCATAGAAATAAATAGGCATCTTCAAAGAACCATCGTTTTCTTGTTTATGGCCCGATTATGCTCTAACTTTCAGAGATTATTCCTCCTAATCTCTTCAAGTCTATGAATGCAACAGTTTGCTTGGGTTTCATTGCTCTTTAAAGGGGTAGGCCTACACTTGTTAAATTGGTTAAATATCCCTTGCAAAACACTACCCCATTAAGCGGAGAGTAGGCTACTGTATATTAATATTTCATAACGTATAATATTACCTGACCAAACAGACCTATAAATATGTCATGTGGATATGAAATCCAATTATTAAAAAGTAGCTTGTATAAGACAACAACAAACAACGACAACAACAGTTATTACAGATACACAATTTATTTTAGGAATAGAATATAAGTTATTTTCAATCGAAGCTTATCATCAGGCCTATGAGCCTATATGAGTCAAACTTATTTAGCATTTCACATTAAAAATCATGAATATTGTATCCGAATAAAAAATTGCCTTTCTAAAAAAAAGTTATACAAAACATTCTATTATTTCAAACGGAGAGAAACTGAACAAAGACAATTTGGTCTCGGATTCGAATACCTGGGAAATTCAATTTTCTATGTTCATTTACATTCTAGGTAATAATTTAATTAAAGAAACTTCTGTTCAGTATAACCATATTTTTGCAGGGCCACAGAAATACAATAATTGTGCTGCCTGTTGTAGTCATGTGCTATATTGTATTTCTGTGCTGCCTGTAGCTGTGTGCATTGTCGCCCTCTATGTTCAATTAGGAGCAGTTGTTTTGATTCTAGTTTCATCGATGAGGAGCCACGACAAAGTTTCTGCAAATTACTGAATTTAACTAATCGGTAAGCCGAATCGTTTAATCAATGTTGATCTATAAGTTAACAAATATATATTTTACTTGCGTGAAGTGTTAATTTTGGTTTCCCTTGGCTAATATAGTAAGAATTATCAATGGTTTTGAAGATAAACAAATTCTGCTCGGCCTCGGCTTGACTGCGGGATTTGGGTACTTGCCCAGCCCGCTGGGCTCGGGGGGAAAAATAGTGAGAATTCAGAGGGTCTGACGTGCTGCGCTGTTTGTTGTTGACACTGACTGACAGTTGTGGAATGTTGTCGACTCTTGTTGTTATTTAATGTTGTTGACTCTTGTTGTTATTGTTCATTATTGGCGTTGTGGGGTAAATTACACTTTAGCGGACAGGCCACGCCCCCCAAGACAAGATTAGCAGCAGCTAATCACAGACGAGGATTAGGCGCATTCAGGATGATGACGTCACAATATTAATGCGCGCTAGTGATGGTGATGCGTGATGAGGTTCTCCAAAGTTAATGACGATAGTCATTCATTAACACGCAAACTTGAACAAAGTGAAGGTTTTTATGCGAGGGCTTCCTTAATGTTAATGCGCGAACGAATCTAGTCCCTCGTAGTTTACTGTCAACGAGGCCTAAAAATTGTCATAAATCACGATAAATGATAATAAATGATACAAAACATTGATTGAAACTATCCCTAGAACTCACCTTTCGCCTCTGTAAGGTCAGTTTCTTAGGTAGAGTTGTATTTTTGATCAAATCAATCAATTAACGCGATCATTCTTTTGCTTACCTGCTTTAGTGAGTTCAGTCCGAACTAAAAATCATGACATTCCTTCCAATTATTCCACTTTTTAACAATTTCAAGTGTTTTCCGGTATCAATGTCACGAGCGGGGGTTCGGGGGGTTTCCCCCCGATAATGAGTCCATAATATTCCACATGAACAAGGCATTATCGTCACAAAAATCCACGATAATTGACAGTTTTCGCCACTTTCACCACTTTTCACAAGCTTGTTTATTACAATAATGCGTACACAATAAGCGCAACACGCAGTTGCCTTTAGCATTGGTTTGAGTGTGTTTGATTCAGGAAGAGAGCGCATTAAGAAACAATCCCGCGCATTAAGAAATAAGCGCGCGTTAATGCGCGCTAGTGATGCGCACGACGCTTATTTACACAAAGTGCCATTCCTTGTGTACAAAAATTGGACTTAGAAAATTTTCGTTGTTTTTCTTGAAGTTTTCTCAACTAGTGATGACGTCATTTAAAATAGTTCCAGCTAGTTTCGGCTAAATTCTTTTTTGGACGATTATTTCGTCAAAAAGCGTTTTTTAAAGCTGAAAATCCAAAACAACTACAATTTATTGTAGTTGATAGAACTAATTTTTGCTCGCGGACCCGAATTTGGCCTTTTTGGGGACCCAAAACGTCCTTCGGACGCATTTTGGCCCTTCGGGCCAAAATGCTATATAAAGGAGCTCCATAGGAGCTCCTACAGACCACGCCTCCTTAGCAACCTTCGGTTGCTAAGGAGGCGTGGTCTGTCCGCTAAAGTGTACATTCCCCGCGTTGTAGTATGCAATATTGATTATTTTTGCCTTTTGATAATAATGACTCAATGAGCATGTTATGGAATTTATAATTTTGTTCCTAATTTTAACAAGTCAATGATTGACAATGTCAATGATTTAATTTAACTTTTAGAAATGGATGTCAGTCAGGCACCTCTGCAAGTCAAGGGAGGGGCTAACGGCGCTGCATGCATCAGCAGTCAAGGTCAATGACCATATGTGTATACACGTTTAAGCAGAATTTGGACACGCTACAAATTTTCCTCCAATTTTCCAAACCAAGACTGCACGGCAGATTCTGCTCAAATTGTGAACACACATGCACGCAAGTTATTCCTAAATGAGCACCTGTTCAATTATACCGTATATATTACAATAATTTTTAATTTTTTTGTATTCATTCTCTAGATCGGCAGACTAGAGGTATGGCTGATCCAAGTCGTACTTGTAGTTTTGAAGGAGACTCCAGGCATTACACACTTATGACTCTTATAGGTAAGCCAAGCCTCCACACACAACAAAATTTCACACAAAATTCTTATCTTAAATTCAACAAAATCAATCATGACTGGCCCTAAAAATGATACAAGTATTATATGAACTTACCAAAATGGTCCAAATTATTCTTCAAATGTCGAAAAAAATGGAAAATCTGCAGTTTTGGAAATTAAAAAGACTGAGGAAATCCCAGTCGTGATCCCTCTCGAAAGTGTTGCTGCTATCTGGATGACTGTCATGTATTTCCCGCAAGCTTCCCACACCACACGTGTTACCGTATCCGAATTCTGACACGGCGTATCCGAATTCTGATACGGCGTATCCGAAATCGGAGACGGCGGGCATGCTTGCAGATCGCGAGTTGGCTTGTTTTGGACAATAATAAGCGGCCTCCGCATGTTGCGGGCGGGCTTTCTTTGTTTACGATGGGACATCGAGCAGGAAGAGAAAGAAATGGAACTTATATGACGATTTTTGTAAGTATGACTTATCATTTTGAAAATGAAATTTTGTACAATAAATCATAAAATCAGCTTCAATCTAGGTATGCAATTTTTTACTTTAGATATGCTGTTCTTTTCTCTCTGTTTGTAGTTAAAATTGTGTCCCGTAGATTTTTACCACTGTGAGCAGTAAATGGTCCTATCAGGACCATTTACAATACATTGTAGATGTGCCTCCACACTGATTATTTTTTCCTACTTGGGGGTGTTTCACAAAGATCCTAAGTTAAACTTAACTCTAACTCTAAGTTGAACTTAAAAATTATTTAAGTTAAGCTATTAGTTCTTTGTACAATTATTGCACAAGTTCTTTTAACATTTCCTTTCATCAAAGAGACTTAAAGTTATTGATGTGAAATTTTGTTTAAAATATTCGTTTAAAATATTCGCATTTGGGCTCTTGAATAATTCTGAGGCTACAAATGGCTTTCCATAATGTGTATGTTGAACTTAGTGTTAAGTTCGATTTGGATCTTTGTGAAACATCCCCTGGTCTATTAGAGCAAGTAAAACCATGAATTTTCAAATTTCACTTGCCCAAACATAATTCACTTGGCTGAAAAAAGGGTGAAACAAATTATCTTTATAGTTCAGTCTATTTATTATTATTGTCATTTTGCCATGATGAGGTTTCTGCTAGCTAGCCTCCTACTGACTCCCATTTGATCTCTTTGTTTAGACAGTAACCAAATGTACATGTGTAATACCTTTTGTTTGACTGTCTCTTCCTTTTCCATCTATGCAGGTCATAATTTTGAGGGTAACGGTGTAGTGCACATAGCCAGACATGGTACGTCCGGAAACTTGGTGGCAGTGAAAAGAATCAACCTTGACAAGGTTACCAATGACTTCGCCAAACTTCAAGTGAGTTGATAATTTGATTTCCTGTGAAGTCAGCAAAACTAAAAATTCAGCCGTTTTCAAGTTATCGAAAAACAGCTAAAAATCCAGAATTTCATATGCATCATGCCATCTTTGTCAGGTCACGGAATTCAGACAAAAAAATATTCAGATTTCCGTCACCCATTGAAATTGAAGTATGCCGCCAACATTGGCACGAGAGCATGTTTTCTAGCCTACAAGAAAAAGGCTTATTCTTTTCTGAGTTCTTTTAATACGCAGTTGCATAGCACGGTCCGACTAAAAGATAAAGGGGGGAGGGTGAAAGGGGAGCCCCAGTCTAATGAATCAAAGAGAAATAAAGAGAAAGAGATCGTAGGGGGCATAGATCGTAGGGGGCCCCTGTCTAATGATTTTGAAACTACTTTAATCTGAAAATATCCAGATGTACCAGATTAAATTGATTGGGAAATAACAAACAAAAAACAACATAACCCACAATAAAGCCCCATAAAATCAGTCCACCTGAGTGGACCATTTACCAAGTTGATGTACATAAAATGACAGTTTCCTTCATATGGCTTCCTTTGTTATTTGTTCTTCTCGTTAACAGCAAGAATGTCGCTTCTCCGAGTTGATGAGACATAAAATATTCCTTCATTGTTTATGTTTTTATTTGTTTCTTTTCTCATTAACAGCAAGAATGTCGCTTCTCCAAGTTGATGTATCATGAGAATATCCTACCTCACTTCACCTCGTTCGTTGAAGGCAACGAGTTGTGGATTGTCATGCCTCTTATGGAGCATGGTAAGGCATTCAAATCCTTTATTTATCATTACATTAATTTTTAAAACAACACTCTCCATAAAAAAGAACACAACAAAATAGCGATTCAAATTACAATGGCGATATATGAGAGAGCATTTATTGGCAAAAAGGAAGGATTCTTTATTTATATGAAACCCTACCAGCAGGGCTCAAAACTCAAAACTAGCCCATTCTCGGCGGCGCTAAAAACGATCACCAACATATCACTTCAGAAGGCCAAATTGGAATCTAATTGTATGAGAATTTGTCATGTTTTCTTCATTTGGGGCTGACCAAATTTTTGGTACAGGCCTCCGAAATGGTAAAGTTGCTGATCTTACTTGCCCAACAGATATCAGGAAAGCACTGCCTGAAGGATACATATTGTATAGTGTAGTAAAACAGCAAGTCATCTTATAATAGCATGTTCACTTGCATGTACTGCAAAACGAGAACCAAAACAATTCTTGCTCAATTTCAGATAGCCCAACAACATTTTTATTGGCAATCAACACCTAGGCAGTGGCATAGAGTGGTCGGACTGATTGGGGGGGGGGGGGAGTTTACGTAAGTTATCTGGGGGCACACACCCCGCTCACTCTATGTATTTCTTTCCTTTGTAAAGGATTTTTTCCTTATGTTTTTTATTGTTTTTATACAATTATTGGGGGCATGTGCCCCCCCCCCCCCCCCCCGACCAGCCCTCCAGGGCCACACTGAAGTCAAGCCCTGATGTTTATTTTCCTTTTGTTGTTATCTGTGATTGATCATTTTGCGGTAGGTTCTTGCAGAGATCTGTTGGACAGGAACTGTCCAGATGGCTTGAGGGAAGTGGCCATAGCCCACATCATCAAGGACGTTCTACAGGCCCTGGACTACATACACAGGATGGGATACATTCACAGGTACTGTAACTGCTCATCCCGTTACTTTTATGAGAAGGAGGTTTTTAGAACCAGTGAAAAAGGATACGGGGGGCTTACACAGTGATGTAGTCCCCTGAATGCATCTAGGAGAAGACCCGAGTTCAATGTAAACTGAATTTCAGGGTGTTTTTTTTGAAATACTGAAATGCTTGATAAGTGATTTTTCCCTGTTTAGAGCATATCAGCCCATGAATATTTACCCTTGGGTAAAATAAAAATTGAGGGGTGTCAAGCTATTCTTTATAGACTTAGACTTGATATCTATCAACAAATCTTGTCAAAAATTCAAGCTCGGTTATTATTGGAGTTCATTGTTATTTGTTCCCTAGGAGTGTTATAGCCAGCCACATCCTGCTAATGCGATCAGGCGGTGTGCGTTTGGCGGGACTGAAGTCTGCTAGCAGTACAGTGGTTGATGGGCAGCGGGTAAAGGCTGTGTATGATGGTCTAGAAATAGTTTGAAGAATCATTTTATGAGCTTGCATTTTTAAAATACAAGCTTATATTGAGCATTAAAGTTCATTGTTATTTGTTCCCTAGGAGTGTTAAAGCCAGCCACATACTTGTAATGCGATCAGGAGGTGTCCGTCTTGCTGGACTGAAGTCTGCTATCAGTACAGTGGTTGATGGGCAGATGGTGAAGGCTGTGTATGACTTTCCGGCAGGGAGCACAGTCAAGAACCTGCCATGGTTTGCCCCCGAAGTCCTGGAACAGGTAGAAGCTATTTAAGATTCCAAGATTCATTTAATTTGTCATGCAAAAACACTTGTGACATACACAGGTACATTATGTTACATTAATTGTTTCCATAAGTATTGCTTTCACTGTAAGGTGATATTTTGTTATAAAAATTAATGTTCTCGCATTTGGTAAATGTATGACATATTTCTTGTGTCATCGGATCAAACTGCTGTATCAGTAGTATTGTAATGTAGTATTAGTCCAAATTCCCCCACCCCCTTCTTAGAAATAGTAATATCACTCAATATGCCCCACTCAAGGTAACACCACGTCTTGAGTGATACCAGTAAATTCTCCTTAATCACCTTGTTAATGGCCCTCCCTACTTTGACATATAAGACCCTCCATTGTTTAATTACTTTGTCCTTACTCCCAGTCAAGTAAACACTGAATGAGTTATGTTTTTATACCTAGACTTCCTGTCTCCCCCTCAAAGAAAGCTCCCCTGTTTTAAGATCCCTTACTTAAACAGCTTCAAAGAGAGACCACCCCGAATCCCTAATAATGGACTTGATATATAATTGTATGTTCACCTTCACGGAAGAGGAGTTGAGTTTTGATCAACATTAGATCAAGACCCTCTTTCTAGCTGGCTCTCTCTTCATCTTGTGTTATAAATCTGGAACTGTATATAACATGTGACTGCACTTATTACTCCAAAGTTTTGGGGTTAATAAATACTTATATTCTTCTCCAGAATTATGTATCTCTCCTCTACTTCATTTATGTACCTCTCCTACCGCTAACGTTCTTGCACCGATCCCAACATAACAGTATCTGCAACCCCTTGGATTTTTAATCACTAGATCAAACTGCTAGATGAGGGGATGTTTCATAAAGATTTTAAGTTGAACTCAAACTCTGATATTATGGAAGGCCATTAGTTGGGATATGTATAATTTAGAATGGCCTCGTAAAAATTCCTTTCGGAACATCGCCCTGATTTCTCTATCCTGCTTGTTCTTTGACAGAATCTTCTGGGGTACGACACCAAGTCTGATATCTACAGTGTTGGTATCACGGCCTGTGAACTGGCCAATGGCTGCATCCCCTTCTCTGACATGGTACCCATGAAGGTAGGTAAATGACTGCATCAATTAAATACCATTTTTATTTACTAATGGTAGTCACTTCAGTGACGGAACACTGCTCTACCAGCAGGCCCTGCATAACATAAGTGTTATTATCACCCTACTCTGTTCTATGTATGCTTGAAGGAAGTAAGTACCATTGTTATAATGGTCTTTGGTATGACCCAGCTGGGGTTCGAACCCAGGACCCTCTACCACTAAGCCACCATGTGTGGTGTTAAGCAGTGTCCTCCTAAATTTAGATGTTCCTATCGCTAATTTGCCATGGTTGTTCACAAACTGTTTTTAACTGTATCTCTCTCAGGTGTTAATAGAGAAAATCATTGGCACAACTCCAAAGCTCCTGGATTCTTCTAAACTTATCAATATAACCATCTACAGCAAAAATTGTGCAATTTCGATTTGTGAGCATATGAACAATTTAGTAACAAACACCATGAGAGTGTGACTGCTAGTTCAACACGGTCGTTCACAAATGTGTTCTTGCCCGTATCTCTTGCAGATGTTACTAGAGAAAATGAAGGGCCAGCCCAAAAGCTCATAGATGCTTCTAAAATTAAAAACATAAAATATTAAAGACCTACATCAGCAATGTTGCAATTTGTATTTGCGAGCATATTATGAACAATACTAAAAACAAACACCACTATTGCTAACACTGTGGTACTTGTCCATATTTGCCTAGAAATGCCTTATTGCTAGTTCAACACCGTTGTTCACAAACTTAATTCTCTTTATATAAGATGATTAGATTAATTAACCGTTATTCTTTTTGATATACACATTGTATTGTTGTCTTTTGTCTTGTGCCTGTTCCTTCTTTCCTCCTGTTTCCTTCTGGCTGCTTAGCCTTTGTTCTCTTGTTTATGTGTCTAGTCCTTTCGTGATGTTTTGTCTGTTACCCAGTTGTTACCTATAAGGTTTTTGATAATGTTTGTTAAATAGGTGCTCTCGTTTCAAGCTGTGCTTTCAGAGATGTTCACCTCCAATTATATTGTTGCAAATTTTGTTAATGTATGTTATTGAAAATATTTGGAAATAAATGTTATATTGAACTTGAACTTGCAGATGTTACTAGAGAAAATCAACGGCACAACTCCAAAGCTCATGGATTCTTCGACCCTGATTGAGAACCAGCAGCAGCAGGGTGGCCCGGGGCCAGAGGGGGGCACGAGGAGTGATGGGGGTGTAGGGGAAGGGGGGTTGGCCAATGTCCCAGACCTCTTCCAGAGGACCTTCTCAAACCACTTCCACAATTTCATCGAGGTGTGCCTCAAGAAGGACACATCACACAGGTAATGGTGAATAGTGATGATAATTGTAGGTACATATGTATATAAAATTATACACTCAGGTTTTCCTGCCAATTTTTGGAAACATCAAGCAGTTCAATATGACATCGAGTACTCAATTTGTTCATTTCTTTCACCATCTTGTTCATGCTAACAGACCAAGTTAACACACCAAATCTTCAAGCAAGCATGAAAATGACCATGCTACCAGACCAAATGCATCACAGTTTCTTACACACCCGTTCTTCAGGCAGGCCAGAAAGCCCTCCCTAGAGATCCTGGGGGTGTATTCTGAAAACGATTTTAAGTTAAAATTGATTGTATCTATGTCATATCTATGTCATTAAAATATATTTCAGGAAATTGCTATTCCTTAATACCGTTCAGAATGCCGATTTGGCTTAAATATTTTAGTGATGTAGATACAATAGATGATACAAATAATGAGCTTAAAATCGTTTTCAGAATACACCCCTTATTGGTACCTCTGTCACAGGCTCCCCTGTATATATATTTTTGTTATGCCTCCGCAACGAAGTAGCTGGAGGCATTCTGTTTTTTGGTTGTCTGTTCGTCCATCCGTCCGTCCCGTTCTCGTTATCGAAATATCTCAAGAACCAATTGACGGATTTCCACCAAACTTAGTACATGTATGTATCTTGAAAAGCCAATAAACTGATTGGATTTTGGGGTCATGAAGTCAAATATCACAGGGCTCATTATATATGCGAAAATAGCTCATTATCGCAATATCTCAAGAACCAGTTCACGGATTGTCACTTAACTTGGTACATGCATGTATCTTGAGCAGCCAATGAACTGATTAGATTTTGGGATCATGAGGTCAAAGGTCACAGGGCTCATTATATATGCAAAAATAGCTCGTTATTGCGATATCTCAAGAACCAGTTGACGGATTGTCACCAAACTTAGTAATGCATGTATCTTAAGGAGCCAATGACCCGATTAGATTTTGGGGTCATGAGGTCAAAGTTCACAGGGTTCATTTTATGTGAAAAATAGCTCTTAATCGTGATATATCTACATTTGGTTGATAGATTGCCATATAATTTGGGAAATGTATGTATCTTGAGGAGCCAATGAACTGATAAGATGTAAAGGGTCACTAGGTCAAAGGTCACAGGTGACTCTGCTCATATAAATCGCACAATGGTGGAGACATCCATTTCGACTGCGCACAGTCGAAGATCCATCTAGTTTAATTCATAAACATTAGACTGAAGAGGTTTCTGTGATACATTTGTATAACAGTTTATTTTCATTATTTATTTCCAATGCTACCAGACCAACTGCATCCCAGCTCCTGACACACCCGTTCTTCAGACAGGCCCGGAAGCCCTCCCCTGAGGTCCTGGGACCTCTCCTACAGGCTGTTCAACCCCAGATATTTTGTTTTTAATTTATAGACATTAGACTGAAGAGGTTTCTGTGATGCATTTTATAACAGTTTATTTTCCTTATGATCTTTCCAATGCTACCAGACCAACTGCATCCCAGCTACTGACACACCCGTTCTTCAGACAGGCCCGGAAGCCCTCCCCTGAGATCCTGGGACCTCTCCTACAGGCTGTTCAGCTCCAGGTTTCTGTGATACATTTGTATAACAGTTTATTTTCATTATTTCTTTCCAATGCTACCAGACCAACTGCATCCCAGCTTCTGACACACCTGCTCTTCAGACAGGCCCGGAAGCCCTCCCCTGGGGTCCTGGGACCTCTCCTACAGGCTGTTCAACCCCAGATATTTTGTTTTTAATTTATAGACATTAGACTGAAGAGGTTTCTGTGATACATTTGTATAACAGTTTATTTTCATTATTTATTTCCAATGCTACCAGACCAACTGCATCCCAGCTCCTGACACACCCGTTCTTCAGACAGGCCCGGAAGCCCTCCCCTGAGATCCTGGGACCTCTCATACAGGCTCTTCAACCCCTGTCACAGCTTACTGATGGAAAGGTTGATGACCAAAGTGAGTTCAGAGGTTTGTCTTTATTATTCTGCTAGATCATTTTGGAGTGAGAATTAAAAAAAACAAATCATCTTTATTTTTGTCTGCACAAGCACATGTACTCATGTCCTAATAAATATACAAAGCTATTCTCATTTCCCTTCATTTGGTTTGGTCTGATCGGCTACACAGTCCTGCCTCTCACTGTCTTACTGTTGTTTACATTGTTCTGTGTCCCCACCTCTTTTTCCCCCTGTTTGCGTACCGGTATGTGTATATGTGTGTCTTCATAGTCCATAGTCTACATGTCTTGTGTTTATGTGTCTTTATAGTCCATAGTCTACATGTCCTGTGTTTATGTGTCTTTATAGTCCATAGTCTACATTTCCTGTGTGTATGGGTCTTTGTCTACATGTCCTGTGTTCATGTGTCTTCATAGTCCATAGTCTACATGTCTTGTGTGTATGTGTCTTTATAGTCCATAGTCTACATGTCCTTATTGTCATCTTTGCCCTGATGAAGATTCTGCTAGGATCAAAAGCTAGGCTTCCTACTGACTCTCATCAAAACAGTTTGAACCCTTTCAGGACTGGTCCCGAATATACTGGGGCTTTGGTCTATGAACAATACATGTTGTAACAAAATCAATCAGTCCTGAGTGGGTTAATAGACTTATCAGACATTTGAACCAATGATTATATTTTCACATTTTTTGAGCAGTAATATGACTTCTTGAAATTCTCAATATTTTTGTCCCTCCTTGTTTTTTTTTATAGTACCTGTAGACTTTCCAAGAAATTCAAATTGTATTTCTTATTTCCCTTCATTTTGACAGACAACTCGGAAGTTGGGAACATCGCAGAGGCAGTTGAGAGGTTGCAGACCCTGGATATGGTTGACCCCTGGACGTTCGACTGAATAGGCGAATATAGAGCCGGAATTAAAACCTTAGTGCAATAGCTAGAAAGAGAAGCTTTACATGCACTGCATCGCTGAATGTGCAAGACTTATGCTCGTTGCTCTACCGGAGAAGCTAAATTTACACAATGCTTTTAACTGCCATCCTTCTGATTGGTTGACCCTAGCTTGCCTACGGGAACCTTGTGGACTATGTACAAAGTCTATGGGGATTTCAGAATCTCAATGGGATAGGGTTAACTCTTGGCATCGCTGAATTTGCAAGACTTTCACATGTTGCTCTCCAAGAGGAGATAAATTTGCACAATGCTTCATTACTGACATCCTTCTGGTATTTGATTTAGTTAACACTTGGTGACTGGTAGTGGTTATGCAAATCGTGCTCAATGTAATTTAAGCACTTAACATGCCAAAGATACTATAGCTCTATCTATATATTATGTACATTATATACGATCTCTTTCTCTGTCTGTGGCACAAGTTTTGCTCATAGTACTCAATGAATGCTCTGGGCTCTAAATCCATATATTACTGAACAAGTGTTATCGCAGTCAATCACGTATATATATTTGTAAGCACTGTGACCTGCATTACTTTGTGCGATAATACACCCATCGTATATATATTTGTACACACTGTGAACTGCAATACGTTGTGTGATAATACACTCATCGCAAGGATTTAGAGCGCATGCGATTACCATACCCAGGCCCCTTCGCAAGCCTTACATTATGGATATACATGTATTAAAGCAGTCAACGAATTACTAAATACTGTATACCAATATCGTACATACTCTAAATCCTACTGCTGACACAGAGTGTGTATTGGCATCTACTTAATGTGCCTGGATGTAGCAAAACCGTGCACTTGTCGGTAATTAGTCATGTTTTGAAGAAATTGGCATGTTAAGTTCACATAATGTGTGTAAAAGACTTATGATTGGAAATTTGAAACAATCATATCTTCGCCAATTTTTGACCAATTTGTTAGAACAAAGCTTGAAATGAATGCTTGTGATGAAGGCTTTCTAATGGTTTGAAAATCTAAATTTTGATTTTTACCGACAAGTGCAGGGTTTTGCTATAGCCGATCACATATTGTATGGCTGGGAGTGCTGTTGTGTATTGGTTTGCACCTCCATCTTTCAATATGTGGGTCGTTTGTTCAATTCCAAACCGTGGCACATGTGTCGTTTGGCAAGGTACTTCACCTACATTTGCTGCTCTCAACCCAGATGCAGGTGAAGTGACTGGGGACATGGCAGGAAGTTATGCCATGCAATGCTTGATGCACCTTACCAGGGCAGCTCGGCTGAAGCCACTCAAAATAAGCTTTGGGGCCACCAAATGTCATTGATCCTAAATTTAATGGGCCCATATATAGGCAATCGTATATAGCACAATTTGTTAAGGTTTTCTTTGTTTGGGGCCAACAGGTTCAGGTTTCAGGCCACTTGAATTGGGAAATTCTTGTTTTTCTTTCATGACTGTGATTCACAAAGGCAAACAAGTTTATTTCTAGCACTGCATATATGCATTTGTTTTGTGATAACTGTTTCATGACTGTTTTGTGACTGTTGATGGTTTAAACAAAAATCATCTTTTCTTCCATGGCTGAGGTTTTGCAACCAAGGACAACCAAAAAGAGAGCTTTGCCTGTGAAAGAAGTTTGTCATTGCATCATTTTCTAAGATAATTATGAATTAGTAAAGCTTATTGTGAGGCTTATTGAAGGATAGTGTTTGTAAATGGCACAGTCTTATCCCCATGCACACAATGCAAAGTGTCTTGTAGAATGTACATAATAAAGTGCACAAGAATATTATTTTGGTATTGAGTATTGCTAGCGTTGATATAAATCTTGTCTTGAATTGTTGAGCAATCAACAAACATATTCAGCAGCTTGCAGTAAACTGGACAATAAGCATGGCACAGCAGTATTCAATGGTGAACGCATATAGGCTGCAAGTCACAATGGAGGTTTATGTAATTGTAAACCATGGGTCTACATCTATGGAGTGGCATTTGTAAACTGATGGAGAAAGAATGTACAATTTTTACTTGTTAATGTTGAAGCTTCACATTTGCTAAAGACACCAAAGAAATGTCTATATTCTTATATGATTAATATTTTTTGGTGACGCTGGTTTGCAAGCACTAACGGCCATATCACAAGAAATTAGCAAATGTGATTTCTGCTTTTTACTTGTTTACATGCAGCGCTACATAGATTTAGACCATGGTTTTCATAAATCTCCGTTTTTGTGAATTTCAGCAAAAGAGATTTACAGATTCCTTTATCCAGGGCTTGATACCAACACTGGGCCAGCTAAATTTTATTTCGAGCTTGCAACACATATTTACAAAAGCTATATTTTGGTGTCTGATCGGATGACCAGCTTTTCAAAGTGACAAAAAAAGAATAAGAAAATTGTCTATACTATAGTATCAAACCTCATCCATTGTAATGTAGCTCTGATGTGTACACATCATATTTACTTGGGCACATTTTGACCTGTTCTTTAGACTTTATTTCAGGTTCAGATCAAATCATGAGGTTACATTTTTTCTGGCATGGTTGATTACAGTACTCAACTCTGGATTACTTTCTCAAGGCATATACAGATAGGATACTACATCCATAATTACAGTTTGTATCTATAGAAGCCAAAAGGGGGTTCAAATTTGAATACCCAAATAATGCTAGTACTGTTAAGTCCCAATGGTAACTAAATATGTATAGACTCATATAATGATATGACATGGTACCTGAATGCAGTGCTTGACTCTAGCACTTGCCCGGTTGCCCGGGGCAAGTACAATTCCATAAGTGTAGTTTGGATGCCCGACCCGGCAACTGACATTTCTGATCAAAAAGAGAAAAATGTATCCCTACGTGTAAATCTTAGCTAGAAAGAAGCGAGACAGTTTCCATGCGGAATAAGCTTACCTATATAGTGTTATTTGTTCGTTTGCTACACATTTTTCTTTTTGGTCAAGTAAATTATCTGTCGGGCAAGTAAAATTTGAAAATGTACGATTTACCTGCCCTAAAGGACAGTTAGAAAAAAGAAGTGTGGAGGCTTCATTGAATGATATGACACATGAGAAGAAAAAATGCAAGAGTTTTCTACCCTCCTTGTTATTGAATATGATAATTTATTTCTTCTTTGATTTATGTTCATAGTATAATTGTTACTCATTTAATCTTATTTAATTACAAAATTATTATATTTATTGCTGATACATTATGTTATGTAAGAATAAACAAATGTAAACAAATCTCCTGTGACCGAATGATTGAATTTTGATTGCAATTTGTTTTGTCATATTTTAAAGGCTGGTTTTCAGCTGCAGTAAATTAATGGAATTTGAGCGAATAAAACCCCCTTGCGTGGGAACCTAGTATAACAGGTTCCTGTAAAAAGCTGTTTTTTCGTTTAAAATACCAAGACCAATAAATCAATTGAAGTTAGAGACTTTGTCTTTGTGGCTCGATGGTTGAGCACTGGTCTAGCAATCCAGAGGTTGGAGGTTGGATCCCTGGCGAGGCCCATTTTTCTTTGCGCACTTCATATTTTAAGATATTCCTTGATGTTTGAATTTTAAAATGTTGAAGTTATACCATATTTAGCTCATCCGGCCCGAAGGGCCCGATGAGCTTATGCCATGGCGTGGCGTCCGTCGTCCGTCCATCCTTCCGTCCGTCCGTCCGTCCGTCCATCCGTCCACAGTTTTCAAAATGCTTCTTCTTCGTTATTTTTCAACCGATTTTGATTCTGATTGTTTCATATGATAGGGCTAGGAGGGGGATTTAAAAATTCTACACAGAATCGTGAAATCATTATCTATGGTAATTTATGCAAATTTATTCGAAATCACAAAAAATGCTTCTTCTTCATTTCTCGACCGATTTTGATTTGGTTTGCTTTATCTGGTAGAGCTAACTTTGGTACACTAAACCTTTACACAGAATTTTGAAATTTTTCTCCATTAATTAATTATGGTAATTTATGCAAATTTATTCCAAAAATAACAAAAATTGCTTCTCCCTCATTTCTTGACCGATTTTCATTCTGTTTGGTTTATCTAATAGGGCTAGGAGGGGGATTTAAAACTTCTACACAGAATCATGAAATTCATTATCTATGGTAATTTATGCAAATTTATTCGAAATCACAAAAAATACTTCTTCTTCATTTCTCGACCGATTTTTTTTAAATTTATTTTTATTTTTTAAATTTATTTATTTATTTTTTTTAAATTTTTTTATTTATTTATTATTATTTATTTATTTATTTATTTATTTATTTATTTTTTAAATTTATTAATTTATTTATTTTTTATTCTTTAATTGTTTTATTTATTTATTATTATTATTTTTTAATTTATTTTTTGTTTATTTATTATTTTTTTTATTATTAATTTTTTTTTTCCCATGTCCCTTCCAAAAAAAATTTATATTTTTTTCA
This sequence comes from Echinarachnius parma, assembly GCA_037951105.1. Taxonomy (NCBI): domain Eukaryota; kingdom Metazoa; phylum Echinodermata; class Echinoidea; order Clypeasteroida; family Echinarachniidae; genus Echinarachnius; species Echinarachnius parma. The sequence continues at coordinate 93,264 of JBAMJV010008174.1, forward strand.
CTCTAATTTTTATTTGTTTTATTTTTATGTCCCTTCCAGGGCATCAAATTTTTATTTTTTGACCAGTTGAAAAGTGTACCACATGAAATTTGCGATATTTGATGTTGCGAGATGGCGGATGAGCGCTACGTCATTGACGTTCTGGTTTAATTTATTAACACAAAATGTTAAAATTGGACAATTGAAAAGACCTCAGACCACACCCATCCCATTCATTCCCTCGTGGCAAAGATTTTCCCGTCTGCCCATGAGGATCAGCAGAAATGTTCATTAGTTAAAACTTTTAAAAAATGATACATCAATCACATCATTACTCGATATGAGGCAATGCCCTCTATTTCGAGTCACCAGAGATAAGATTATGGAGATTTTTTAAGGAGAAGTTCAGTTCTGCAAATTTGAATGCACATTGGGTGAATGGAAAACAATTTTAGACACCTAACCGCGAAAGTTTGAACAGATTTGGATAATCCAATAAAACAAAGTCATGTACATGCTGCCCTCGTAGTTGGTTCGGGGTTGGTTCCTTGTACAAAATCTGTGATGTCACACAAGAATAACTTCATTGGAACTGCATACAAACAAAAACAAACAAATCACAACATTTAACCTTTAATAAAAATGCATCTATACTCAGATATGTCAGAGAAGATTTTATTGTGCATGCAATTGTGGTAAAAGCTCCTCAAAAAGCTCCCCAAAAAGAATGACAAAATAGGAAATTCTATAGGTAAAAAGTTAGTGGAAAGTTTTTCTATCGTGGCATCACAGATTTGTATCTAGAGAGGGCAGCAAACGGATCATGACGAAATAAGTTTGAAATGGTAAATCCAAAATTGCTTTGAACGTTTACTGTTGGATTTCTAAAATTGCTCTCATTTCATTCAATTCACATCAATATTTGTTGAAACTTCCCCATAACCAATAACCCATAACCCTTTTCATCTCTTTCGAGGTCCGTCATATCAAATCAAGAAAATTGAGTTTAATCACTAGTAGTTGTCATATTGTATAGGCTCGTACGCACAATGGAACATGGTTACACCAAGGAGATATAAGAAAGCTAATACCTCCTTGGTTACACCAGGGAGCAGGGGGTGTTTCACAAAGATTCTAAGTTGAACTTAACTCTAAGTTGGACATAACTATTATGGAATAAAACATTAAAAAGCAAAACAAATACAAGCATTCGAAACTTCCAACTGAAATATTATATCAATAACTTCAAGGCACCTAGATAAGAACAAATATTACTAGTGTGCAATCAAAATGTATGCCTTTTGTTTAAAAGAAGTGTTCCAACAATTGTACAAAGAAATTAACGGCTTTACGGCTTTCCATAATATTTAAGTTCAACTTTGGATCTTAGTTGTGAAACATCCCAGTATTTTTTCTTCTCCCCCCCCCCCCACTGCTTATGGTACCTCTATCAATGGTTACACCATGTTTACACCCTAGCTACCCACCCCCCCCCCCCCCCCCATGTATTTTGAATTGAATTTTATTAACCACTTTCATAAAAACATGCAAATACAATATATACACAAGTACAATTTACATAAATCATTACAATAATAAGTACAGAATAAGTTGGATAACGAAAAAAAAACAACAACCCAGTATTGTTTTCTTTTCTTTTCCCCCACTGCTTATGGTACCTCTGTCAATGGTTACACCATGTTTACACCCTAGCTACCCCCCCCCCCCCCCATGTAGATCCAGTATTGTTTGTTTTTCTTTTTTTCCCGCTGCTTATGGTACCTCTGTCAATGGTTACACCATGTTTACACCCTAGCTACCCCCCCCCCCCCCCCCCCCCCCCCCCAACACCATGTAGACCGAAAATCCGTCTTCATATTCCGCTAGCTGGATCGGACGGTCGGATGGGGTAGAGTAAAAAGTCCGATATAAAAGTAAACCCCATGTAGAGACGGTATATTTCTGACTACCCCCCATGATTCCACGCCGTTGCCTCGACGACGCGAATGATGATCAAGCTACTACCATAGTCAATCCCAATGCACTCTTAGTTTTATCAAGGAGGTATTAGAAAGCCAGCTCCTTGGTTTTATTCGCTATAGCATGGATTGTACTAGGAGATAGCTCGTCTCATCACTTTTCACGCCAGACCCAGTCCATTATCCTAAATGACCATCACCTTACCCGTGCATCTTTCAGTCATGCTACTTTCACTAATGGTGATTAAAATGGAGTGCGCTTTTTCAAAATCGACAGTTTTGGT